>BROG01001692.1:30000-32926 GCA_030159075.1 Atrina japonica | reverse complement strand
TGTCATTAAATACTTCTTAATTTCAATTGGTATCATGCGTATATGAAACATATCTGATCACTAATCTTTCACACAGAAATTATATTTTCCCCGTCCAATGTCCAATTGTTGACTAAGTATTGAATACAGAATTATATATAAACCCTATATGTTAAATTATAAACACTGCATATACTTATATCCATGCTCAGCTGACATGAGAGAATACCAAGATATATTTAACCGGTGTCTTAAAACAAAATTATAATCAGGTTATAGAATTGATATAAAATACAGTTTATCACATTTTCACTGTACAGAATTAGTTATAAATCATTACAAATATGTTATTCCATACTAGCTTCAACTATATAGTGACTACATAAATATTTATTTAAAATCCTAAGTCACAATTTATCGTCATAGAACTGGGGGCTATGGAATGTATTGTGTGCTCTGATCTTTAAAGTTATTTTTACATCCATATCTATCAATGAGTTTCATACATACTGGTGAGTATGGTTGTGTGTTTTGTTACTTGTGTCTGTTTTTTTTTCCATTATGCCCTATATATAAAGTACATTAAACTTCGAATGTAATATTCAAATAGATTTAAAGGTAAAACAAACCGATTCATGAATAGATGTTTGTTTTTGTGATATCAACACGGAAGTCAAATACCTTGTATTTTGTACATCCAATCCTGAATGTGCTTGAGGTCACTACGGCACAATGCCATTTTTTTCGACCATGGGTTTACAAGATGGATGTTGAACTTTAACACAATCTACAGGTCGTAAGTAATCACAAAAACCATATCAAAATACACATTTCTATTTAGATTCGTCTACTTTAGTGTACATCAAGTGTAAACAATGGTGGCGTATATATACTGGAGTACATTCAGTTGAACAATATGTACACAATATTGTTATCTGTAGAGGGGGTTCCATGGACGAATGCTTAGAGCTCAAAACATTAAAATATGGGGTCTCTCATTTCGTGTCAGCACAGGCTTGAGCTCAGAGGGCTCAAAGGTTATTTCTGTGGGAATGTTATACAGTTTACTTCTGGAGGGCCGTGTTTGCTCTCTCTCACTCTCTGTCTCTGTCTCTCTCTCTCTCTCTCTCTGTCTCTCTCTCTGTCTCTCTCTCTGTCTGTCTGTCTCTCTCTCTCTCACTCTCTCTCTCTCTCTCTCTCTCTCTCTCTGTCTCTCTCTCTCTCTCTCTCTCTCTCTCTCTCTCTCTCTCTCTCTCTCTCGCTCTCTCTCTCTCTCTGTCTCTCTCTCTCTGTCTGTCTGTCTCTCTCTCTCTGTCTGTCTCTCTCTCTGTCTCTCTCTCTCTGTCTGTCTCTCTCTCTGTCTCTCCTACTCTCTCACTCTCTGTCTCTCTCTGTCTCTCTCTGTGTCTCTCTCTCTGTCTCTCTCTCTGTCTCTCTCTCTCGCTGTCTCTCTCTGTCTCTCTCTCTCTCTCTCTCTGACTGTCTCTCTCTCTGCCTCTCTCTGTCTCTCTTTCTGTCTCTCTCTGTCTCTCTGTCTGTCTCTCTCTGTGTCTGTCTCTCTCTCTGTCTGTCTCTCCTACTCTCTCTCTCTCTGTCTGTCTGTCTCTCTCTCTCTGTCTCTCTCTCTCTCTCTCTCTCTCTCTCTCTCTCTCTCTCTCTCTCTCTCTCTCTCTCTCTCTCTCTCTCTCTCTCTCTCTCTCTCTCCGAGTTTCAACCCACTCTTTCTCTCTACCGATTTTTATCTATCTACCTGTATCTCTCTTTCGTACTCCCGAATCTTAAATACTTTGAAATTGGGTGTTTTATTGGCAGCAGAACGAGTAATGTGCTCACTAACGGGGATACACTGGTATTTTGGCTCCCAATTTTGTTGTCTGTGCACTGCCATTCATTAGCGTGGAATACCTCCCGCCCAATGTAATTTTTTTCTTCGCATCCACAACAAGTGATTACGTATATTAAATTCGAACATGTGCATGTTATACAAGACTTAAGTGTAAATTATGCACCATCTTTGAAATAGAATTTTGACCCAAGTCAAGTAGAGGCAAGTACCACATCTTGTGTTGTTAAACTTGCTATCAGTACGTTTCTCAGTATCGGTATCAGCGAATATATATATATATATATATATATATATATATATATATATATATATATATATATATATATATATAATATATATATATATATATATATATATATATATATATATATATATATATATATATATATAGATATATATACTATATATATATATATATATATTTATTTATATACTATGTGTGTGCGTGGCCCTAAGTTTTAAATATATGTTAACACTATTTACATTTGCTCGAAAGAGTACAAACACTGGCAAAATATTCCTTTTATATTACAAAGGACGTAAAGTGAATTCAAACGTAGGTAAACATTGGATTAAACGATAAATGAGCATTCTATAGAAGTATACTGAAATCTCGGTTATTGCAAGCTGCACGAGGAAAAACGTTTTATTGTTCATTGGATGTCGTCTTATATCTGATAACGAGATGGAAAAAAAATATCTAGTCTGCAATTTTATTGCCATGCTTTGAATTCGTCCTGATCAAGAAAGGGTTCATATGATTCCATCCACCAGGTTATATTTGTCTTACCTTACAAAGTTCAATATTACTTTCACATATGTCTTTGTTTGGTTTGTAAGCTAAACCCGCCATATAAGTTAAACTTCCTCAAGCAGACGAGTTTCTTTTCCCGTACTGTATGTAATTGTAATACTGTGGCCATTACATATACAATCATAATGGTATATGAACAGCTGTAAATAAATGTTCACCGAATAAACTGAGTGATCATATATGTATAACCGTTGCATTTTTTGCACTTTCCCCCGTCTATAAAGATATTTCATAAGTGATAAAGAGCTTTCCTCTTATAGATACTAACTACAAAGTTATTGTTATTA
>BROG01001692.1:0-25000 GCA_030159075.1 Atrina japonica | reverse complement strand
ACCACGTCTCCGAACATTACAAATATATTGTCTATTAGAAATTCCAGCATGTTTTTGTATATCACCTTCAGTATATTTATGTGTAGAATCAGAGTGGTGTTTGACAAAATAAGTATCCTGATAGCCAATCACTAGATATTTAAATTTTCGGGTACCACCTTTAGTGAAAAAGCAGTTGTCTTTGATGCTGAAAAGTATTTCTTTTAATTTTTCACGTGGACTATTAGTGCAAAGAGTAGAGAAGTCATAAGTTTTGATGCTGTGAATTCAAGAAAAAATGTGTGCTTTCAAATTTTCTAAAAGCTGTTTAGAATTTTTAAGTATCCACATCTGATTTACACCGCTTCTGGAATAAGCAACTGTACAGTATTGTTGAAGTTTCTCCTTAACGGCTGTCAGTATCTTGGTAAGGAGTAAAGATAAAGGTTTGGTAGAACATTTGCTGGATCCTGCTATGTATCTTGGCTTATATGGGGTTTTATGAAGTTTCGGTATCCAATATAAAAATGGCAGCTCGAAATCGGTATTCGTTGTTGGTATATCAAATAAGCGTAATACGGATACGTGATTTTGACGGATCTCTTCCTTTGAAAGTGAGCTACTTGTATATATAGGATTACCAGAATTCATATTAAACCCAAGTTCTTCTAATGAACAGTTATAGTAATGTGCCTTACAAATAAAAACTATATTATTTGAGGCTTTGTCTGCTGGTACCAGTACATATTGGTCATGCAACCTATCCAGTTCAGTAACTACTTCTGGATCATTAAATACAGCGGGATAACGTGTTTTCATAATCCCTTTATGTTTTCGATACGAGATTTTATCAACCATCGTATGGCTTTCAGCCATTCAAACAAAGTGTCTGGCTCTACGTCTTAATGTTTGGCCCATCGTCTGGCATAATCTTCGATAGAATCCATAACTAAACTGAAATTCTGACGCCAATTAAAGAAACGGGCTTCCCGGTATTTAAGGCCCCTTAAAATAAGATTTTTGAAGATTTCATTTTCAACAATAGAAACGTCGCCGGTAAGGACATGCCCGATAGTATTGTATTTGAAAGGAGATGAAGCACATCAACATGTGACAGTGTTGTGTAGAAGATGGTTGATGTCTAGGCACTACAAAACCTTTTTGTAATTGCATAGCTTCGATGCGATGCTAGGTGCATAGCTATTTGAAATGCATGGCGTGGTCTTCAGTTTAAAATATGGTAGGATACAGGACTGAACATTTTGTGATTTAGAACCTTGCCAATGTTTAAAGCGTCTCTGACTTTATTTATAAATTTAAGTATAAGGAAAAGACGTTTCTGTTCAGCACAGTCATTGTTTGTAACACGTGTAGGCTTAAACAGTCTGTGATAAGCTATGTCCGTTATAATGGAATTCAGTATGCATTCTGGGGTCGCTCACTCTTGCTTCTTTAAAAAGTTCATTGAGATATGTAAAAGGAACAGAATAAAGCCTGCTGCGAATGTGTTGAAGACCCAATGTTTTGTTAACGTAAGGTAAAAGAGATGAAAAAGTGACATCATTATGTATGTTCGGTTGTAAGAACGATGTCCGTGACTTCGTTTACGTCTTACGTTAGAATTAAAAAGTTCCATTACATTAACAACTTTACACAGTGGGCTTGATAGATTGCCCACACTTTGTATATTGTCATTACATCCATAGGGATATGCAGTGCCAAGCTGTTTAATCCAAAATTCTTCACGTTGTCTACGGAAGGGGGTACTCAAGGTGGGATTGTTGGTCCAGTGGTATATTTTTGTCAATTATACGAACTCTCATAGACAATATGAAATGGTCAGGAGAGTTGAAATGTCGATAGAGTATCTGGTTACCCCCATTATTAATCTCGAATCGATGACCAGATACTCTTTTATTTCAGGGCCTCTTAGTTTCACCAACATAAATCAAACAACACAAGGAACACTCAATTCTATAAACAACGTTAGATGATTTGCAGTCTAGATGATCCCAGCTTCTGGTGTTGTAATGCTTATTTATCAGATTGCTGGTGAACACTTGATTGTTTATTAATATATGACATGTTTTACAATTTTTGACAGAACATTTAGAAATTGTTGGTATATTATTTGAAAATGTACTATCAAAAATGTCGTCAAATGGAATCTGACAATTTTTTATGGGAACAAGTATTATTATGTTTATATCATAACTGGTAATCTTTTGACTGTGCATATCTTAAATTATTAATGTCCCGAAGGACAACCCGAAGAGCACCAAAGAATCTCTATGATTCTGTGCTCCCGATTGACCTCACAGAATGACACCTTTTAATACTGGGCGCCTTGTCATCCAGTATGCAATGTTTTGGTACTTGTATATCCATTAAAAGCATATGTACCGAGTGACAAGTATCCTCGGGGACGATATGTCCACCAGAAGTGATACATACTCGGTGGTAAAAATATAAAAAACCTCAGATTACAAAGTGTAAGTCAATAGAATGTCCAGGACATAGATACAAATCCGATAAAAAATGGATAAACACGGGCCTCTGGAAACCAAGAGGTGGGATCAGGTGCCATGGAGGAGTAAGCATCCTCTTGCAAAGGAATCCGTATGGACGGAAATGAACGTTGATGATGGATTATACTAAGAATGAGTAACACCATTAAATAAGGCGATATATTTTATAGATGCTCCGCTGATAAACTCTGCACGATATCCATCACAATTTGCATATATACATTATGTTTTAAAAATCATAAACACAAATACCAAAGTTATAATGCTAAAGATGATATCGTTTCTGTCGATTAGACTTCATCAGTTGAGGTCCAATATAAAACGTATGTGTCTTTCAAAAGATAAAGTGGTATCACACAAGTCCAAATAATATCTCTAAAAGTATAGTCGAAATCCGTTTAATAGTAACCACTGTAAAATGACTATCTTAGCTTTAGACAATTTTCGTTTTTAAATTGTGTTAACAGTGCTAAATATTACTTTAGTATAAGATTATCGGCTTGTATCGAAATACCAGGTACTAGGTTTATGTATACTCTCGGGGACTCAAAAGGTCCACCAGCAGTGACAACGACCTAGTGGATGTTTAACGATAACCATACCGCAGAATCTGTGTGGTGCAATGCAAATAGAATTACATGGGCCTCGGACATTAAAATTCAAAGATAACAGAAAGGACAAATATAAGATATTCTCCGCAGACAATATGTGCAAATTATAAGTAGAATATAAATGTAATACCTAGTTGCAGAAATATCTTCCATAATTTCTGAATATATTTTCTTACGCTGTTGTACTTTGCGTTGTCTGGTGGTAGTTAATTGTATTGACCTCTGTCCATCATTTCTATTTGTTTTATTTCTATACTTACTATTATTAGATCTCATATCAAATCTTTAAATGAAATTTATGTATGAAATACTACCTATTGATTTCGTTAATGGTGAATTCAGAGAGGCCTTTGAAGTTCGCAACAATGTGTAAAACCTATAACGAGTTTCCCATAAAGCGACCGAAAATTAATCGAAATCTCTTTAAGCTTCATTTTCTTTTTTCATTTTATTTATCTCCCATTATTTTTTTCTAATGATCTTTACAAGCCGATGATTTTTTTACTCTGTCATATAACGTCATTACACTAAGGTTGTGAAGACGGTACATACGGCGAATCCTGTAGTAACAACTGTAGTGGTAACTGTCTGTATGGTGTCCACTGTAACAAAGCTCACGGAGGGTGTGATGACGGCTGTGCTCCTGGCTACCGAGGATTTTACTGTAATGACGGTAAGTAGTGTCACAGGTAAATCCTGAAGTGAAAGCTGTAGTGGTAAGTGCCTGTATGGTGTCCACTGTAACAAAGCTCACGGAGGATGTGATTACGGGTGTGCTCCTGGCTACCGAGGATTTTACTGTAATGACGATAAGTAGTGTCACAGGTAAATCCTGAAGTGAAAGCTGTAGTGGTAACTGTCTGTATGGTGTCCACTCTAACAAAGCTCACAGAGGATGTGATCGCGGATGTGATCCAGGTTACAGAGAATTTTACTGTGACGAAGGTACCTAGGTCCTAGGTCCGAGTTATTTTAGTTCTTAAGAATGTATAATCGTATTGAATTTATTAGAAGTTTGGAAACATAAATACCTGTATGATAGTGACACAAGGTAGAGCAAAAAACCTGTATGGTAGTGTCGCAAGGTAGAGCAGAAAACCTTTATGGTAGTGACGCAAGGTAGAGCAAATTTCACGCTACACTACTCGCCGAATGAAATAACGAGTAATTCAAAAAGTACAAGACAATTCTGTTTCACTGTAGCATCTAATTATGTTATTTCTTCCAGTTCGAGTGTGTTTTTTAGATATCTAAATAAATGCCGTTGTAAACATGTACTACACTAAATAAAAATAACGATATTTCAACAGCAGCAAATTCTACAAGTTCCATAACTAAGGTACAATCGTATTTTTTAACAAAACAGCCTAATAATATTCCTGTATATTTGTGTTTCAAATACATAGTTATTAAACTAATTTGAAAGATGTGCATCAGATTTAGATGGAAATTAATTAAAACATGATGTTCTGACCATGTTTTGATATCTATAGTTACGTAAGAATGGTCACACATTATGAACATTTGTTAATGTGCACCATGGATATACTTACACACTGTTTCTGTTACGCTAATTTCAGTTTGCCCACATGGTAGATTTGGTGTCAAGTGCAACTCTACATGCAGCGAAAATTGCAGAGACATTTCGAATTGCAGAAACACTGATGGGTACTGTGCCGTATGTTCCGAAGGTTGGAAGGGACGTTTATGTAATGAAAGTAAGTTTTTTTTTATAATTGCCATGTCGACATTTATTTAGAGAGTCTTTTACACATTTTCTTTAAACCCTCTTCATTATCTCATTCATTCATTCGTTTATTATGTTTATGATATTTATTGCATTGTTCTAAGATATATCCTGACCTTATATCCCTGGTAGACTTTTTGTAAAATATATAAGCAAAATATATCGGTATTAGTTATATGTATGGTATTTTGTACAACATGTCACTTAATTATGGGAAACAAACAGCAAAGGAGGTATAAATATTTGATCTCAAATCTGTGAATGGACGTGCATTTTTTTCTCTTAATATTCACAATTTTTTTTTTCAATTTGACCTTTCTTCTGTTGCATATAAATATCACTGACACCATAGTGTTAACCATGGGGAGGTTCAGGAAACAATATACAAATCAGGTGAACATTTGACGATCTTGTAGTTCTGACAGTACAGATATGTGGTCAGGTATCATAGTGCAGAGAGAATTTCCTAATTACCGATTTCTACCGCTGCAAGTCTACAGTCAAATATAACTGAAATAACTGAGGGATAAACCAACGATCGTTAGCGATAATTCAACAACTATTATCGAACATGATATTCAAATGGAGCTCAATTGATGAAGTCTAATTGACAGAAACGGTATCGTCTTGAGCATTATAATTTTGGTATTATGTTTATAATATTTATAACCACTAGGTCGTTGCCACTGCTGGTGCGTTTGAGTCCCCGAGGGTATACATAAACCTTGTACATCTTATACGAAAGGAATATTTTGCACTGTTGACACTATTTAGATTCGAAAATTGTCTAAAGCTAAGTCATTGTTTTAACAGTGGTTACTCTTAGACGGATTTCGGCTATACGTTTAGATATATTATTTGGCTCTGTATGACACCACTTTATCTTTAGAAAAAAAACATACTTTTCAAATTGGAGCTCAACTGATGAAGTCTAATTGACAGAAACGGTATCGTTTTGAGCATTATAACGTTGGTATTATGTTTATAATATTAGTGAAACATTGTAATTGTTAATAAAGACATTATACCTACAGTAAAATATAGGGAATGTTAACAGTAAGCACATGGTATTATTGTTTTGTTTTTCTCAATAAATAGAATGTATGCCAGGAACCTTCGGTTCAAACTGTTCCAATGTCGGTGGCAATTGTAACAGCAGTACCTGTAACCATATCGATGGTACCTGTCTAACAGCTTGCTCAGCTGGATGGAAAGGGATTTATTGTAATGAAAGTAAGTTAGGTTATCCAACACGGAGTTATAATTACTGAAATAGTTACCGATACTATTACAATACCATCAATTTGACTTGAACTTATATCTTAAAACTGCAAACATTAAGTATTAATGATTGAAACTGGAAAGTAAATATTTCATATGCTTTAAAATGTAACATGAATATATAGACGTGCAAAATGGCGCCTTATATAGCGGTTTTACAAACAAAATGGGAAGGTGGTGAACATCTCATAGAAACAAAGTCTTTGTATAATTTCATTTGAATATAATACGAAACTGAAGAAATTAAACATATAGTGATTTGAATTTCAGCATGCAATGATGGATTTTATGGACATCTGTGTTCACGAACGTGTACGTCATGTACAGAAACATGTCACCATGTGACAGGAAGGTGTCTTGTTTATGGTAAACAATGTCTTTAAGCTTACTCTGTGCTTGTTATTCATGTCGAATGCGCTGTCTGTTGAACTATCTCGTTTTGTTATTCTTTATCGTCAATACATGTAAGCCATAAAAAGTATCCCCGATTGTTTAAAAATTAATATTACTTTCTATAACTCGGTTGCATCGCTGTCATATATCTTTAAGAATTTCTAAAAAAATATTCACTTTGGTTCAATTTGTACATAATATACTTAGCTGATTGTTAAAAACGTATAAAGTATTTCATTATAACAGAAGGTATTGGTGGATTCGTAATATTTATTTTTTAGACAAGAAGGCACCAGAAAACAACAAAGATAACGTTATCGTTGGCATCAGTGTGACTAGTGGGATAATCATTGCAGCTCTAAGTATGGCTCTACTTATTACGTGTCTTCGAATGCGGAGTCAGTCTTCTGTAAATGGGGAGAACCATAACAATACGAACAAGGTCCAAATAGAACAAATGCACTTACAGATGTCAAATATTGATATCAACACCCTGGATACAGGGACCGACATGAATCAAGAAATAATCACAGAGGTTAGAAACAGAGTGATATACGAGGATCTTATGCTGACAAATATTGACACAAATGCGTACGAGACACTTGAACAGAACAGAGCGGCCACTTATACCAATACACAACTTGAGACAGTGGATGGATCGGGGGGGAGGGCCGGGGGAGGGGGGTGGGTGGGGGTGTGGGCGGGGGGGAGGGGGGTGGTCGGGAGGTCTGTTTGTGGAGGGGGGGAGGTGGGCGACACAATTTAACATAGGCGGGGTGGGGGGGGGGGGGGGGTGTGGGGGGGAGGGGGGTTAGGGGGGGGGGATCGGGGGTAGGGGCAGGCAGAGACGGGGCGGGAGGGGGGGGGGCGGGGGTCGGAGGGGGGGGAAAGGGGGGGTTGGGGGGCTTAGGAGGCAGTGGGGGGGGGGGGGGTGCGGGGGGGGGTGGGGGGTGTTGGGGGGGGGGGCAGGGGGGCTTGAGAAGGGGGGGAGGGGGGTGGGGGAGGAGGAGGCGGGTGGGGGCAGGGGGGGGGGTGGGGGGGGGGGGGAGGGGGGGGGGGGGTAAGCGGGTGGGGTGGGCGGGGGGGTCGGGGGGGGGGGGGGAGGACGGGAATGGGGGGGGAGGAAGAGACGGTGAGAAGTAGGGGGGGACATGGGGACGGGGGGGGGGGGGGGGGGCTAGTGGGGGGTGGGGGTGGGGATGAAGGTTTTGGGGGGGGGGGGAGGGGGCGGAGCCGGTGAAGAAGGGGGAGGGAGGGGGGGGCTGCGGGTGGGGCGGGCGGGGGGGGTTAGGGGGATGGGGCGGGCGGGGGGGGGGGCGGGGGGGGGAAGTGCGTGGGTGAACGGAGGGGGAGCGGGCTGGGGTAGGGCGGGGGGGGTGGAGCGTGGGGGGGAGGGGGGTGTGTGAAGGGGGTGGGGAGGGGCGGGGCGGTGGGCAGGGGGGCGGTGAGGTTAGGTTGCGGGCGGCGGTGTGGAGAGCACGGGGATGGCGTCGGGGGCTGTGAGGGGTTGCGGGGGGGGAAAGGGGGGGTGGGTGGGGGAGGGGGGGCGTGGTGGTAGTAGGGAGGGGGGGGTGGGGGGGGTGGCTACGCGGGGGATGGGAGGAAGTGGGGGAAAACAGGGGGGGGGGGGAGGATGGGTGGGAGGTGGGGGAGGGAAAGGTGTGGGGGGTCGAGGGGGGAGAGGGGGGTGGTGGGAGGGGGGGGTAGGGGGGGGGGGGAGATATGGGAGGGGTAGCGCTGAACGGGGAGGTGGGGGGGGGGGGAAATGGAAGGAGGAGGGGATTGGGGGTAGGGGTGGGGGCGAGTGGGGGGGGAGGAGACTCACTCACTACCAGGGTGGGACCAGCATAAGGGGGGCGTTGGCAGGAGGGGGGGGGCGGGGCGCGGGGCAAGGGAGGATGTGGCGTGGTGGGTTGGAGGGGGGGGGGGGAGGATGGGGGGAGGAGGGGGGTGGGCGGGGCGCGGGCGGGGGGAGAACGGGGGAGGGGGGGGGGGAGGGGAGGGAGGGGCGGGCCGGGGGGGGGGTGGTTAGGGGGGGCGGGGGGGGTAGGGTGAGGGGGTGGGGGGGGTGGTGTTAGGGTGGATGGGGTGGGCCAGGGGGGGAGGGGGGGGGGGCGGGTGGGGGTGCCGGGTGGTTGAAGACGGGCGGGGGGGTGTGGGGTGGGGGGGGCCGCGTGGAGGTTGGTGTGTTGGGGGGTGTTCGGAAGTGCTGCGTGGGGAATAGGGGGGGGGGTGGGAGGGGGGTAGGTGGGGGTGGGGATTGGTTTTTGTTGTTGTACTTTGATTTTATTTCTTTTTTGTTTTTTTGTCTTTGTTGTTTTTTTTCTATTTTGGTTTTTGTATATGTTCGTTGTTTTGTTTTGTGTCTTGTTTTTTGTGCTTGTTTGTCTTTTCCCCTTAATGTGCCTTGTATTTTTTGTTTTCCATTTTTTTTTTTTTCCTATTTTTTCATTTTGTTAGACTGTTGTTTTTTGTATGTTCTCTTTTTATTGTCTTTATTTGTCTATCGGTTTTTTCTTTGTTTTGTGCTTTGTTGTTTTTTTTGGCTTGTTTTTCTTTAGTCTCTTGTTTTCATTTGTTGTTTTTGCTCTTTTTTGGTGTGGCTTGTTCTTTTTGCTTTTGTTCCTTTTCTGTCTTTCGTCTTCTGTTTTTTTAAGGCTGTCTTGTTGGTTTGATGGTCTTCTTAAATCCGTCAACTGTTACGAAGCAGATATATAGATAATACCCGAATGTTTCTGTAAAAGTCATGTTGATATATATTACTGTTACAAATATAAAGACTGCATTCGATGGAATTAACATTTTTATGAAATTTAAAAGTGGAAGGGGACAGACAATTTAACACATACATTTAAGGCCGGTTTCCTATGTCAAAACGGGTTGTTACACATATTGTAATTGGACTGTGTATACGTTAAACTATAAATCCTACATCTACTTATTTCAGTTGACATAAGAGAATATATGAATACTTGTTAAATGTATTTTCAACTGTTTCTTAAAACGAAATAATCAGTTGATGAAGTTAAAAAATACAGTTTACCTATCAATTAACTGTAGATAATTAGTAATGTTTTGATAACTAATTAGTTATTCCATACCAATGTCAGCTATATGGAGACCATATAAATCCCACAAACACTAAAGTCAATATAAAATATCATTTATTTATTATTTACACAATATATCTTTCGCAGCTACATACTCAAGAAAATGTCTTGTCAAAATGATACGGAAATTTGATTGTATCTGTAATACGATTTGAGTATCAATAATGCAAATTTACTAAAGTAAAAATGTTCTGGATGAATTATACCTATATCATTACGACAAGTAATCTATAGCAGAGGTAAATTCTTGTATTAACATCGGATAAAGTGCAATTGTAGACCATTTTGCCACCTATGATGTATACATCAGTATTAAATTTGAGCTCAACAGTTGAAGTCTTATTGACAGAATATATCGTTATGAGCATTTGTTTTGGACTCTTTTATGACACTTTATTTTTGTATTTTTACCATAATTCTACCGTTCTCTGACAAAACCGAGCTTATCTACATTTGATTATGACGTAGAAATCGTCGATCAATGTGATGTCATGATTCGGGCACTTTTATCACATTATGACACGTGTTTATTTACAAAACTCGTCATCGCACAATCCAAAGGGCAACAGTTTAATTCATCACAAGAATTACTGTTTCGTGAAAAAGACCTTCACAGTTATCACAAAATTTTTTCTCATTTATGATAATTGTTTTCTCTAAATCTAATTTATTTGAAAAAAATAAACGACTCTAATGTTCAGGGCCGGCGAAACGCATGTGGAGTGTACGCCAGCATCTGATCGTGTACACTCGTTTAGTGTACAATACTAGTGATCATGCATATAAAATTAAACAATAAAAAGTAATTGTTAAGCAACGAAAAGCTCCTAGATTCTCAATCTAAACAGGAAAATGCTATTTATAAGAGGTCAATCCAGTAGATTAACCCGGCGATCACAGGCGTCCATATTGGGTGTTGTCTGATCATATCAAAATCAATATAAATGAAAACTCGGACAAATCTCACAAAAACTGCTCAAAGTCGGTGATCTGTATCGTTCAGTTGCATATAGGTTGAAACATAATCCAAATTTTATAAAACGATTAATTCAATTTCATTGATATTGATTTTAATTTGATTGGACAGCATCTGGTGAAACGAGCGCCTGTACCGGCGATGCAATAGAAGCCTTATCATCAATGTTGATTTGTATCTAATCTCGCATGCATTAATATGCATGTCCAAAGTAGACTCTGGATGTATATTGATGTAGATAAAATAGTTTAAGATAAGGATATGAGGACTAGAAAACGACAGCAGATCAAACTGAAAAAAAATATAAAAACAGGCCTTTACAGGTTAGGTTCCATAGGGGCCGCTGATCAAACAACTTGCCGGTCCATCGCCAATAATAACATTCACATTGCGTACAAATAGATCAGCAGGACTGTACTTTATAATTTTTCATCAGGTGGCGTCTATAAATTGAAGATAATATTTTCTTAGCTCTATATTGCAAATGATTTATCAATGATACAGATTTAATAATAATTCTTTATTGGTACATTGTATTTAGTCGTATCCTTTGCGAAATAAGATGAAAATCTGTATATCAAAATAAAAAAAGATCATTGTTGTAGAAGTCGGCCAACTCATATTCCAATTTCTTAATAAAACACAGATTTAAAAATAAAACAAATCAACTGAAATATCAAATGTGTCATATTGAAAATATTTAAGGGTTTTTTTTCATTTTTTGGACGGTATCGAGTATAAATGCAATGGATTATGGCAAAAAAAAAAAAAAAAAAAAAAAAAAAAACTATGCAACACGAAGTGCTGCACATTGATTTTTTTCCATAAGCTAATTGTTTTTATACTCGATGCAGTCCAAAGAATTAAAAAATATCCTTATATTTATATATATATATATATATATATATATATATATATATATATATATATATATATATATATATATATATATATATATTTATATATATATATATATATATATATATATATATATATATATATATATATATATATATATATATATATATATATTATTATATATATATATATATATATATATATATATAAACATTTTCTTTTAATCTGTAGTCAGCTGGTTACGAAATTAATTTTATTTCATGAGCTTTTCCATATGACGTAACAGCTAAACAGCTCTATGAGACGAGAAGTAGTTCCCCCTTTCTGTCCGGAACACTAAAAGGAATTCAGGTTTATTTTATTATTTTCATATCATTTTGAAAGAAACTAGTGATATGGACAATTTTGAAGAAGAGTCAGATTTGTTTTTAAGTTATTTTAGAATATGTGTCTGCTTGGTAACCGGAAGGTTAAATGAGTCAGAAGAGAATTGAAAATGCAAATGCTGTATAATATTTACAACAAATTTGTCTTAGAATTCTGATATATTATAAATGGGACATACTATAGAAAGTTTGAGTGTGACTTACAAGAAGTGAAACAGCTATTATTCATTGATGACAACTGAAAATAACTATGCTATTTGACATTTTACCAAGCAGCTGGAAACCGCGATGATTGACTGGTACGTAACTAAAGTAAGTAGGCCTATTTCACACGACCTGATTTCACAAGGTATGGGTGACAAATTGTTTCTGATAGAAATATCCAATGAAGGCAAACAAATCGATTTGTTTATCAAGAGATGCTTGACAAAGTTGCACTAGGTGTCCGGAAGGTATCCTTCTATCTGCATACCATGACCACCGTAAATGTTACATGACCTCTCGGATGCGTTGAAAATGTCAAGCTTGGTGGAAATAGCATCATAGTCCAGACCTCATAGGCGAAATTGAGTCATTATTTACGATCGCTGTCAGGAATAATATTTAACATTCCTTAGAGGGGGACTGCATATTGTTTAACGGCACCTTCGTATCGATTGTAAAACTAACTTGGTACAGATATATAGATATATTTTTTCAACTAAGATTAAAGAGTTGGATTCCAAGACTATAGTTGTGAAATTTAACAGTTGTGCGACTTCTACTTTCTTAGTTATAGGCATTTTAATGAGGTACACGGAGTCATTTTCCTATAATATATCAACAAAGTCAACGTTATCTTGAGGTCATGTTCATAGTATGCACGGAGAGTAATCGCGGTGTTCTATTTTTAATGTAGACAATTTAGATCGAAAAACAACAATAAAGGACAACTATTATTAATTTCTTTTAATATGATAATTACATTTCAATATACATATACATAATTATAACTAAATGAAAGATGTTAATATCAAGTTTTCCTCATTAATGGCTGAGCCAAGAGCTGGATATTTACATAACTACATGTATATTTGTACTGCTTTGGTTGCAAATCCAGTATAACAAGTCTAATGTATGAAATAAATCTAATTTTAATATCGACAAAAATAAATAGATAAATACGAAGACCATATAGAAAACGATGTTCGGTATCATTGCATAGTATCTGTATTCAGACACCTTGAATTGTAACTACCCCCAACCCTGGCTCGTGTCAGTGAAAAGAGAAATGTTTATATTTTCCTATCTCTTTCATTGGTTTGAAATACATGTGTTATTAATGTAAAACGTACTTCCGTCTTCTCCATTTCCATTCAGGGTATTTCACAGTGGTGTTTCTGTGTGGTGATGTATTGACCACTTCATGTATGTGATGTATGGTGTCACGATCTGTGTGGTGAGACATTATTTTATTAAGAAAAAGCATATATCAATCGGGCATCGGACTTGTCCTGATATCGTGATATGTGTACGCTGTACGTAATAAGATGCTATCGTCATGTCGGGATGCGTCATATAAAATATCCAGAACGAATTGTTGTAGTCACCACAATTAAGGGACGGACGACCATGACTCTAAGATGAGGTGCTGGCATATTTGGAAATAAATATTCTGCAAAAATGTCAATGATTTAGTATTAGTTGATATGAAATTCAATTTTCGCAATTTATAGATGCCACCTATTGAAAAAAATTATAAAGTACAGTCTTGGTGATGTAAACAGTGTTTCTTTTTTTACGATATGAGAATGTTGTTATTAGCGATGAACCAGCAAGTCGTTCGATCACGGGTTCCTATTGACCCTAACCTGTAATGGCCTGTTTTTTTTTTGGGGGGGGGGGTTGTGTTTTTTTTTCAACTTGATCTGCTATCGTGTTCTACTCCTCATTTCTTTGTCTTAAACTATTTTATCTATATAAATATAGATCTAAACTCTACTTTGGATATGCATATTAATGCATGCGAGATTAGGTACAAATCAATATTGATGACAAGGCTTCTAATGCATCGCTGGCACAGGCGCTCGTATCATCGGATGTTGTCTAATTAAATTAAAATCAATAGAAATGAAATTGAACTTATCGTTCTATGACATTTGTATTATGTTTCAAATAATATCCGACTAAACGGATCACCGACGTAGAGCAGTTTCTGTGAGATTTGTCTAGGTTTTGTTTTATATTGATTTTAAATTCATTAGACAACATTCAATACGAGAGCCTGTAGTCGTCGGGTTAACCTACTGGATTGACCACTTATAGATTTGTTCCTGTTTAGATTGAAACTTATACTTATTTAACAAACACCTGACATCCATTGTATAATTTATATGCATATGCGGTATATTGACTAATCTTAGACACTAAATGAGTGTACAGGCCCAGATGCTGGCGTATACTCCGCATGCGTTTCGCTGGCCATGAACACTAGAATAAGTCCCTTTTTTCAAATAAATCAGATCTAGATCATCTAGACCAAAGAGAAAATTATTATAAATGGGAAACATTACCGCTTCTAATATCGATAACTCACTTGTGGGTCTTCTTTTATGAAATAGTAATCTGTGTGTTGCCCTGTGGCTTGTGCGATGACGAATTTTGGAAACAAACACAGACTCATAAATAAATGTAAATAAGCTTGGTTTTGTCAGAGAACGGTTCACACACACACAACACACACACACACACACACACACACACACACACACACACACACACACAACACACACACACACAAATATATATATATATAATATATATATATATATATAAATATATATATATATATATATTATATATATATATATATATATATATATATATATATATATATATATATATATATATATATATATTATCACTTTATTGGACTTTATCCGATGTTAATACAATAATTTACCTCTGCTAAAGATTACCTGTCGTAATAAAAGTACCATTCATCCAGAACAGTTTTATTTTGTAATTTGCATTATTGATACTAAAATCATCTTATAGGTACAATCATATTTCCATATCATTTTGACAATATATTTTCTTGAATATGTAGCTGCGAAAAATATATTGTTTAAATAATAACAGAAACAAATAATCTGATTTCATATTAGTGCCTATTATTATTTTTTGGTACTTATATGGTCTCCATATAGGTGACATGACACTGATATGGAATAGCTAATTTTTTTTATCAAAACATTACTAATTATCTACCGTTAATTTATAGATAAACTTTTTTTTCAACTTTATGAACTGATTATTTTGTTTTGAGAAACCGGTGAAATATACTTACACATGTAGCAAATATTCATATGTTCTCTTATGTCAATTGACCACAACTATAAGTAGATGTAGTATTAGAGTTTAACGTATTATATACACAGTCCCGTTACAATGTGTGCAAAAGCCCGCTTTAGAATAATAAACAGACATGAAATGTATGCGTTAAATTCTCTGTTCCGTTTCGCCTTTAAATTTCATAACAATGTTAATTTCATCTAATACAGTCTCTATGTTTGTAACAGTAAGGTATAATTTTACTGGGATACTCCATATATATAACATGATATTTACAGAAAACTTCAGGTATTATTTATATATCTGCTTCGTAATAGTTGATAAATTTAAGAATATCAAACAAGTTGTGTATTGGTATAAGTGGCCGCTCTGTTCCGTTCAAGTGCCTCGTACGCATTTGTGTCAATGTTTGTCGACATAAGTTCCTCGTATATCACTCTGTTTCTAACCTCTGTGACTATTTCTTGGTTCATGTCGGTCCCTGTATCCTGCGTGTTGAGATCAATGTTTGACATCTGTACGTGCACTTGTTCCATTTGGATTGTGTTCGTATCGGTATGGTTCTTCCTGTTTATAGGAGACTGACTCCGCAGTCGAAGACACGTAAGTAATAGAGCTACACTGAGAGCTGTAATGATTATCCCACTAGTCACACTGATGCCAACGATAACGTTATCTTTATCATCTTCTGGTGTCTGTTTGTCTAAAAAATAAATATCACGAATCCAGCAATACATTGTATTATAATGAAATCCTTTATACGTTTTTAACAATAAGCTAAGTATATTATGTAAAAGTTGAACCAAAGTGAACCATTGTTTTTTAGAAATGCTTAAAGATGTATGACAGCGATGCAACCGAGTTATTGAAAGTTATATTAACTTTTAAACAATCGGGGCTACTGTTTATGAATGGCTTCCATGTATTGACCATAAGGGATAACAAAACGAGATAGTGCAAGAGACAGCGCATTCAACATTAATAGCAAGCACAGAGTAAGCTTAAAGAGACTGTTTACCATAAACAAGACACCTTCCTGTCACATGATGACATGTTTCTGTACATGACGTACACGTGCGTGAACACTGATGTCCATAAAATCCATCATTGCATGCTGAAATTCAATTCACTACATGTTTAATTTCTTCAGTTTCTAATAATATTCAAATGAAATTATACAAAGACATTGTTTCTATGAGGTGTTCACCACTTTTCTATTGTGTTTGTAAAGCTATTATATAAGTCGCCATTTTGTACCTCTCTATGTTCATGTTACATTTTGGTAATATCTTTTTAATATTTTAAAGAAAATGAAATATTTACTTTGCAGTTTCAACTGTTAATACTTAATTTTTCCAGTTTTAAGATGTATGTTCAGGTCAAATTTACGGTATTGTAATAGTACCGGTAACTATTTCCGTAATTATAACTCCGTTTTGGATAACCTAACTTACTTTCATTACAATAAATCCCTTTCCATCCGGTTGAGCAACCTGTTAGACAGGTACCGTTGATATGGCTACAGGTTATGTTGATACAATTGCCACAGACTTTGGAACAGTTTGAACCGAAAGTTCCTGGCATACATTCTATTTATTGAGAAAAACAAAACAATAATACCATGTGCTTACTGTTAACATCCCCATATTGTACGGTAGGTATCATAGGTTTCACTAAATGAAATTATGAGTTGATGCTGAATTATCGCTACCGATCGTGGGTTTATCCCTCAGTTATTTCAGTTAAATTTGACTGTAGACTTGCAGCGGTAGAGATCGGTAAACAGGAGATTCTCTCTGCTCTATGATACCTGACCACATCTATGAACTACAATATTGTCAAACGCTCACCAGATCTGTCTAATACCACGCCCATTCACAGATTTGAGATCAAATGTTTATACCTCCTTTGATGTTTCTTTCACATAATTAAGTGGATAGTTGAACAAAACACCATACAATATAAGAAACATTAATTATAATAATTATGTTAATACCGATATATTTTACAGAAAAAAACTACCAGGGATCTAAGGTGTTATTACCTTTATAAATAACCATGCGGATTACTTCAGGATACATCTTAAAACAACGCAATACATATTATAAACATAATAAACGAATGAATGAATGCAATAATGAATAGAATATTTAAAGAATATTTGTGAAAGGCTCTCTAAATGAATATCGTTATGGCAATTATGAAAAAAAAAATACTCTCATTACATAAATGTCCCTCCCAACCTTCAGAACATACATCACAGTATCCATCAGTGTTTCTGCAATTCGAAATGTTTCTGCAGGTTTCACTGCATGTGGAGTTGCACTTGACACCAAATCTACCATGTGGGCAAACTGAAAATAGCGTAACAGAAACAGTATGTAAGTATACCCATGGTGCACATTCACAAATTTTCAAAATGTGTGACAGTTCTTACGCAAATATAATTATCAATATATGGTCAGTGTTTTACATATCTATGGATTTGCTGGGAATTAATTTTCATCTAAATATGATGCACATCGCTATATATCATTTGTGTTAGTTTAATAAGTGTGTATTTGAAAGACAAATATACCCGGATATTATTATGTAGTTTTGTTAACAATACGAATGTACCTTAGTTATGGATCTTGTAGAAGTTGCTGCTGTTGGAATATTGCTATGTTTATTTAGTGTAGTACATGTTTACAACCTTGATTTAAATATCTAAATAGCACTCGAACTGGAAAAAATGAAATAATTAGATACTAGATTGAAACAGACTTGTCTTCTACTTTTTGAATTACTCGTTATTCCATTCGCGGTAATAGTATAGCGTGAAATTTGCTCTACCTTGCGTTACTACCATACAGGTTTATATGTTTCCAAATTTCTAATAAATACAATACGATTATACTTTCTTAAATAACTGAAATAACTAGAACATGAGTAGATTCGTCACAGTAAAATCCTCAGTTACCAGGAGCACGCCTGTCATCACACCCTCCATGAGCTATGTTAGAGTGGACACCATACATACAGTTACTGCAGCACTTGCTATTACAGAATTTACCTGTGACACTACTTACTGTCATTGCAATAAAATCCTCTGTAACCAGGAGCACACCCGTCATCACACCCTCCGTGAGCTTTGTTACAGTGGACACCATACAGACAGTTACCACTACAGTTGTTACTACAGGATTCACCGTATGTACCGTCTTCACAACCTAATGAGCAATAACGTTATATGACAGAGTAAAAAACAAATCATTGATTTCGGAAAAAAAATGGACTAATGGAAGATAGATAAAATAAAAAAGATAATGGAGCTTACAGATATTTCCATTAACTAGAAACCAATGTTTACCTGAGTCTAATTCACATCAAAGCTTATTTTTTAAACTTAGTTTTTTTGTGAGTGGAACTTATTTTTTCTTCAGTTAATGTGGGTAATAAAAAACAATGTAAAAATGTTCGTTTAAATCGCAGCATACATTAACCGGAGACAAATCTAGGTTTAATTGAAAAACATAGGTGTGACTGAAAAAATAGATTTAACACATTAACTTTGGCGTGCCATAAAGTAAGTGATCTCATGAGCATATAGTATGTTTGATACAGATCTTTTCCTGAAATTATGAAATTATAGTAACCTAGTCTTGAAAACTCGCTGATGATTTCGTATGTATACAAGAGGGTATAATTACCAGTCATCATGACATACTATGTACTACTTTGTTGATTATCCCATTCCCTTTCCTTTAATTCACCTAATTGCTGAAACCCCGTAGAGTAGGCAATATTTAAATTCAAATTCATGGATGAAACATAGATATAATAATATGCTTATAAGAAGGTTTACTAGTTGTCATACCCCTGTCATTTCTTACCGCATATTATTAAACAGAATATAGCATTCATTATGATATCATATAATGCCAGAAACTATGGTGGCGCAATTACAGAACCAGAGCAAACGGTTATTGTACAACATACATACACATACTTTAGACCTGAACTTCACATAGTTCTAGTTTGGTACATAATCGTTTATTAACAGGATGTACACCGCCATCACAGCATTCATTCAGTTGTCTATACACAGTAACATAACGTCCAGTAGCGTTACAGCGAACAGATCATGCATGCAACAAGCTAGTTCTGATACTTCTGTCGTTTATTACCGCATATTATTAATAAGAATATGACATACACTTTACATGAAGATGATGATATCTTGCTGTGTCAGAAACTGTGATGGTAGGCTAACAGAACCAGAACAAATGATATGATTAAATTACAAAAAACATGTATTTCACTTACTTTGAACCAGAACTTCACAAAGTTCTAGTTTGGCACAATTTTTTTTTGTCAAAAGGACGTGGGCTCAAAATACAACTTCTGTTCCTCTGTTTATACACAGTTACATAACGTCCAGTAGCGTTACAGGGAACAGTAAGTATATCACTGGGTCCAGTGCTTGTATGTTGTCCATTGTTGTGTAGATAACAACGTGTTCCTATCCACCAGTTTAATGTATCGGCCACGTATATAGAAAAACCAGATAACCAATATGTTAGTGATTCTGAAATGTTGAAATACGGAATCAAAATGTGCAGTTTTACTATCTGTATATGAGTGTTCTATGTATAAACTAAGTGCATATAGAGATGGGGTAATCAGTGTGTAAGTGCTGAAGTATGTAATGTAACGTATAATAACAATTGAGTTACACTGCAATGTGCAAACCCTTTCTGTATATCAACACCAATAAGCACGATTATCAAATTACTTTACGAACAATAACATAAATGACACATATGTAACAGGAGAAATCCCTGTGATCTCCAGTATATTTTCATAAAAATTTGAGTATTAACTTTAAGTCAACATTCTCATGAATTATGTGTTGTAATGTCACAACTACGACGTGGAAACCAACTGTATCCAAACAACAAATATATTCAGTTAATACAGTTAATTTTATGGACTTATTTAAAAGACTTTGTACCATAGTACATTCCCATAACAAATGTTCAATTGTCTCCTCAACTTCAACACAGAAAGTATATCAAGCATTATCTGATTTTCCTATTTTATATAAAAAAAATATTAGTACAAAGACTTCTATGGTTTTTTTCTGCATTGAAACCATTTTAATTTAGGGTTTTTATAGTAATAAAAGGTATTTGTAAATATTTAGGGATCCCTTCCTTTGTTAGACTAAAAGTGTGTATCCATTAATCTAATCCCCTTGGATTCTCTGTTTTTCTGCTTTCTTATCAAACCACGTTTATAAAAAAAATGAAGAGTTTCCAATTGATATGTTTTCATTAAAAATATTGGTGTTTACTTTACGAACAATAACATAAATGACACATATTGAACAGGAGAAATCCCCGTGATCTCAAGTATATTTGAATAAAAAATTGAGTTCTCTTTGGTATTAGCTTTAAGTCAACATTCTCATGAATCATGTGTTGTAATGTCACAACTACGACGTGGAAACCAATTGTATCCAAACAACAATTATATTCTGTTAATACAGTTAATTTTATGGACTTATGTGTATATCACAATAATATGAAATATCATATAACAACATCATTATATTATCATATACACAATTATATAATTTTATAAAGTTAATGCATTTCAGTGACTTGTTTGTATATCAAAATTAAATGAAATAACATATAAGAACATAATTATGTATTATTGTAATTAAATATCTAGTGATTGGCTATCAGGATCCTTATTTCGTCAAACACCACTCTGATTATACACATACATATACTGAATTTGATATAAAACATGCTGGGATTTCTAATAGACAATATATTTGTAATGTTCGGAGACGTGGTCTTTCAACAAACTGTCTGCATGCCTATGGGAACAAATTGTACTCCTTTATTGGCCGACCTGTTGCTTTATTCATACGAAGCAGACTTCATTCCGAAACTGCTGAATCAAAATAAGAAAAAGCTAGCGTTGTCTCTTAATTTGACATTGAGATATATCGACGACGTTTTGTCAATTAATAAGGACAAATTTCATACATATGTGAATGCAATATATCTCGGCGAACTAGAAATTAAAGATATGACAGAATCAAACACACACGCTTCATACTAAGGCATTTTAATATAAACACAGACGGGAAATTAGCAACAAAGCTATACGATAAACGCGACGATTTCGGCTTTCCCATCGTAAATTTTCCACATTCAAGTAGAAATATCCCTCATCCACACGCATATGGAGTTTATATTAGCTTGTATAATGGCTGCGTTTTAATCGATTCAAAAGCCGAGGTAAATACGCGTGTTGGATTTACTTATTTACTTAATATAAACATACACGGGAAATTAGCAACTAAACTATACGATAAACGCGACGATTTGGGCTTCCCCATCTTAAATGTTCAACATTTAAGTAGTAATATCCCTCAGTCACATGCATATGGAGTATATATTTCACAAATGATCCGATATGCCAGGGCGTGTGCAACATATGAAGATTTCATATACAGAGGTAAACTACTCACTGACAAATTATTGACACAGGGATATCGAAAACCGCGTTTAATGTCAACGTTTCGCAAGTTTTACGGGTGGTATAATAGTCTTGTTTGCAACCACTCTGTTTCACTAAGTGAAATGTTGAGTTGCCTTTTCGTTGGCGGTTGTTGAGACGTCTGTACCAATTGTGACGAGGATATACTCCTCATTTGTTTCATTGGACTTGACTGTGGACTCACGGCGGGTGTGACCGGTCGACAGGGGATGCTTACTCCCCCATGGCACCTGATCTCACCTTTTGATTTCCGGGGGTCCTTGTTTTTCCATTTATACCGGATTTGTATCTATGTCCTGGAGATTCTATTGATTTATACTATGGTATCCGAAATTTTTGTATTGTTTCAGGGGAGAAGGTCTGGTACAAAGTAAAAATCAAGAAGTACCAATCGATAATAAAAATTCAAGTCCATTAGAGCACGGCGAATTAGTTGTGCAAATAGCTTCAGAATGAAGAACAATTGCTAATCCCAAACGGGATAGAACCAGGTGTCCGAAAGGGGTCAACGTCCACTGCTGGCATACCACACCCGTTGCAAACGTCCCATGGAACGTGAAAAAATGACCAGAGGTTGAAGAAACTGAGTTTTTCTAAATACTTGGTGCCTGAAACCATGACCACTGCGATATGAACTTGAAACGTTCTTATCATGATTTTTGAATGAGACCTAACAACCTTCTTACATATCTTTGTATAAAAATAAATCAATTTGGAGACAATGGGCCGAGCCATTGTTTTCAAATATACCCTATGCCATTTAATGTCCGCGCTAAAGGTTATTTTATGAACAGAGTCGTTAAGATGGATCACCATCCTGTATCTCTCGTAATCCCGCAACACTGCAGATTTCATTTTAGAAACTGGTCTCAAACCGGTGAAATCCATCATTATTTTCGTTGTGCAAAATAGAGCATATGTTGGCCATATTGTTCTAATCACCGATATGTTTTACTGTGTTAAACTATAGACTTTATGTAATAAAAACTATCTGTAACAAAAAATAAATTCATGATATGTATTTTGATCAACAAACAAATGAAAAGCATAAGCATGACAACAAACAAAATGGGCATATAGTGTATAAATTTCAGCTGGCAGCCCACTAGACCAATTGATTTAAATATGTCACAATCGGTTCAATAGATTTTGGCTACATGGGATAGTATAATCATCGATGTCAAAATACTTCCACTTAATCTTTCCAGATTGCCTGACAGTCATCAGTTTCAGTATGGAGCATTTTAAAACTGAATGTGATTAACTTATCAAACCCTAGGGAACAATGGACTCTGCTGTAAACAAGAGCTTAGAGCAGCCCAAATGTGTTTATAGGGGGTAAGTGACATAACTTGATTGACAAATGCACTATATAAATTGAAATAAACATATGTACAATCAATTACAACAATAAAAATAAGAATATCAAATATTCCACACCACGTAATTTAAATGGTAAGTATTTTAAATGGTAGAAATCGATCGGATCAAAATCACATTGGAAGAAATGAATCATTACTTATTAGATATACTCTGAAAAATGACAGCACAGATCAATTGTTGCAGAAGCATAATGATACTATATAATCATTTGAACAAAATAACAATAAAATATTAGTTATTTAGCCACAACAAAATAACAAAAAGATCAACATTTCTAAAAATGATAATATTGGATAAAAATGTTGTTCTAGGAAAGGGTATCAGATTAATTCAGAAAAACATATGATCTCATAAATTTGATACAACATACTGTTAATGATATTTGATGATACGAATTAGAAAATCAACATCTACGTATGTACAATCAATGTCTATTTCATTAACAATAAAAATATCAATTATTTTACACCCTGTATAAAGATGTGAAATGTTAGAGATCGCTCGGGTCAAAATTACATTGGAGGAAAGGAAACATGACTTATTAGACCTTGCACTGATAACATCATTTAAATTCCAAACGTTTTCTAAAGCTAAGATAGTCAACATTTTACAGTGGTTACTCCTAGGTGGATTTCAGCTTTATTTTAAGATTTGTTACTTGGGCTTGTATGATACCACTTTTTCTTTAGAAAAAAAAAACATATTTTAAATTAGAGCTCAACTGATGAAATGCGATTGGCAGAAACGATCGTCTTAAGCATTATAACTTTGGTATTATTTTTATAATTTTAAATCTGAAAATTGACCTCGCAGTTCTAGCGTTGAGAAACCTGTAATGATCTTAATATTTACATAATGAAAATTAATGTAATTATTATTAGATTAATTCAGAACAACGATTGATGACGCTAATCTGAAAGTACAGTGATAATAATATTGAGTCTCTTGGGAGCACAGCATGAAAACAAACAAGATATTTTGTAAGTGGAACCGCTACTCTAATGTCATCCAAAAATAAAGGGGGGGGGGGGGTATTTAGCGAGTGCAACTTTGGCAGGCATTCAACTTAATGAAGATGAGAAACATCTATATATAGTCATTACATTCCCCATTTTTTTAAATCCACGGGTGATATTTCTTCGCAAAAACGTTGTTTAAAATCGACCAATTCGAGGTGGTGTCAAATCACGAAATGTGTCAAAAAGACACGTCTACACACATGCCCTATATTAGAGTTTCTTTATGTCCCAACTGTACGGTCGTCCCAAACAATGCCACGCAGTCAATGGACATCAACAGCATACCGGTTGGCAGATCAGAAAGTATGAACAAAAATTGATTCCACTTATGTGCTTTATGGTTCCTATAAACTTATATAATGATTAGTATCCAATATATATTGAATGGGGAATGTACAAGATATATTTTAATAAAAAGAGGCCTCGATTGGCATGTAGTTTTGAGAATGAAACACCAACAATATATGCACGTTAACGGCGCCGAAATCACAAACCTAGTTTTTCGCCAATTCATGTGAGATACGAAAGAATCTAGGCATAACTAGAGAAAAACATACCCGGATTTTTACTATCCGGGTTTTCAATAATACATTCTCAACATTTAATTCAGAAGAAGGCATAGACGAATGATTGCATGAAAATGACAAGAAAAACACATCTATTCAAATTGTAACACATATTAGAAATTGTCAGCTGTGAAATAAAGACAAAAGTCAATCAATGCAAAATATAAATTCCAGTCCAGTTTGTTCTATCACACTTAACCTAAGTCTGTATTGATGTAAATGTTTCTATCTCGTTCTTCATCAGGCACACTGTGTGCGGAATACTCCTT
>BROG01001691.1:0-32926 GCA_030159075.1 Atrina japonica | reverse complement strand
AGTATTTGATATAAAAGGAAAAGTGATAAAATATCTCAGAGTTTGTCTTGTTTAATAGTAGTTTTACTTTAAAAAGTGTCTTGAGATATTGTTTCACTAGGTCGATAATAATAGAAATTGATGCCGTGCTAAATATAAATTCAGTTTGTGAACGTATTATTAATAAAAAGAATATTTTCACAAAAATAAATGTAGAATGATTTGAACAAAGATGTATTGATTAAAACGCGGAATTAATCTTTGATCATCAGATTGACTGACAGTTAAGGATGTCAGATCGCGATAATCGTATGCCTGATGGAGAGTTCTTTAAGGGGCATTAGCTGTGTTTCTTTTTCAAAAAACAAATTTATCACTTTTTATCACTTTGATTTATGTACAGTAACAAAAAAGAGATATACATAGATATAAAGATTCTAACATTCTTATATATTTTGTAAAAATTGCTTGAGAAACCAATTTGGCAATTATTTTTATTAGTATATTATTTTAAGTCTGCAAATAAATAATTTGAGCTTTTTATTTGACCTTGTTATTTGTCTATGCATACGACAATGAACTTGATCACATTTTTACAAAATATATATGACTATCAAAAAAGGAATGTCTGTACATATCTGTCCCTTTAAACAGGCAGAAAATTCACAAGTTTAGATTATCAACGTGTTGACTGATGGAGATAATTTATACAGTAATATGTAACAATCATGTCCTTCAAATTATTTGAAACCAACTTTTAAATAACACGATGAATAATTAAATAGTTCTTTCTGGATGACTAACATTTCACGGTTTTCAGATTCTGAACGTACAATGCCTAAAAAGAGTGACTTTACAAAAAAAAAACTATATGTAGAGTTTTTCATATTTTAGTAATAATTCAACAAAAGAATATTGATTAAAAGTGTTAGGTTATACCTTTGATTCATCAAAGAGTTGATTGCCGTTGCAGTTATTAATAACAGGTCGGTTATCACTGGCATCAAATTCTGCTAAGGCAAACAGATTCCTGAAAGTGTTACGGGCAACCGGGATATATATGGAATCATCATAATGTCCTTCTCTTTCGGAGGACGTCAGTTCGAAATCATAAAATGATTGTCCAGAATCTCGCAATGTATATGTGTTGCATCGTCTACAATAAACATTTTTGTAAGGGTAATGTACGTGTACTTTTGGTAAATTGTGACAGGCAAAATAAACAGATGAATCGTAATAAGACGATCTTCGTGTAGTATTACAGTCAGTTATAAATGGTGATTTAACCATCCGCGGATTACAAATGGCACAAAATTCATTTTTATATATAAAATCATCTGTGTGGTATTCTGGCAATCGATACTGTTCTATATTTTCACAAGCCCATAGAACATCCGGGTCTTCCTTAAGCCACATCCCAGTTATGTTACATTGATCAACAGAGCCCGGATTCTGTGGTTCATCACAATACTTTACAACAACGCCATCATCGTGTAATATATTCACCTCACAGGACATGCGTATTGCAGCTTCAGTGAGGTCTAGTAGCAATAAATAGTAGCCGTAAGTCAAATAAGAACCACATTTTATTTCAATTTTCCATGGTATTATGTCTCTGAAAATCGATTTGATAGAGTTTCCATCACTTGTGATATTGTTATTACAGAGAAGACAGTAAGTATTTTTGTACGAAATCCCTTTTGCAGTCACTGGTAGAAGTTGGTATATATCAGCAGTAGAAGTGTTAGATAAACACATCAATTTAAACACATCTAATCCATCTGGTTTGTCACAGCCATCAACAACGCGGTATGACCTTGAGGTCCCGTTTTCCCTCAACTCCGTCAAATTGCTGCTTACACAACCAAATGGGAAAGTCAACGCAAAATCGGAACAACAGTCAAATGTGCAGCCAGGTTCACAATTGCAGTAGTCCGTCTTTACATTTCTCAACATCGGAGGAAAGATATCTGGATTACAGACGCCTTTACCATCTGTTGCAATACTTTTCCAAAAGAAGGGTTGGTCATATTTATGTTGAATTTTCCTGAAAGGAAAAATGGCGTTTCGGGTATGTGAGTGTCATATAAGTTTATCTCTTTACTTATGCGTGACATCTGGTCCATTGTTCTGTAATGGCGTCCTCCAAATACCACCAGGAAATAATTAACATCAAGAGATTATCTGAAATATTTGTGAACAGATGGTAGATAAAATTTGGAGAAAGATACAGATTCCTGAGCGTCTAACATTGCTTCAACATCGATAAACATACCTTCGTATTCATTGTCTCTGTTGCATAGATAACAGAATATGTTTTTATATGGAATCGTATAAGGAGATTGAGGATACGCTAAACAAGCGCGTTCAAGAACCTGACTATATGGCCGCCACATTCCGGTCTGGTTGCAAGCCGATTTAACAAGTTGGTTTAGTCTTTTTGGTGGGTTACAAATGGAGCAGAACACATTTTTGAAAAGTTTGAAAGGAATCTGATAATATGATTCACATGCCGATTTTACATCCGGGTCATAATCTGCCCATGTTCCCGTGGTATTACACCTTTCATATACATTGCTTGTAGATACAATATCCATCTTAAGTGGTTTGCAAGTTTGGACTGCGTTGTCCGAGATATCAAATGTTATTGAACACCTTTCCTGCTTTGCTAAATCAATTATTTCTTCATAACTCGATAAAAAATTAAAATCTGCAAAATTTAGACAGTCTATGTCTAAATTCCACACTGAATAGTTACTGGCGCCATTACATTCAGCACAATATTGATTAATATAAGTAACCGGTATTTGTTCTGTGCTCGTAACGGGGGTCAAATGTAACCTCTTTGCTATCGAAACATTTCCACTGCATTTGTCCTGCAAAAATGTATTACTGTTGTCTGGGCATGAATCCACAACAAGGTATTTAGGAAAAACATCGATGGCACTATTTTCTTCGTCTCTTAATATATGAACATCTCTACAAGATAGAGGAGGAATGCTGAAAAATATATCTGGACAACAATCCCCTCGAACAAAACAATTTGAATCACAAAAGCACTGGGGACAAAGTTTCAAGTGTTCGTATGTTGTATTCGATGTGACAGGAAACGGAAGTAGAGCTTTATCACAAACGTTATCATATCCACAAATTGAGACGTACTGAAGTAACAATGACGTTATATTACGCGGGTATGGTGTATCCGAAGATTCTGATGGTGACAAGGTTAAAACGTATCCAGGCAACGTCATTACTATGGAAATTAAAAAGCTGTTGCGGCAAGCATCCCACATTATTTTCAAAGGCCATACTGGCTTTGTCACGTTTCAGTGTTTAATGTCAATATTTGGTTTGATAAATCAGTGAACCTTTTTTTTCTGAAAAATGAAAAAAATAACAGTTAAAATAAATATTATTATTGACGTGCAGTTTAATGCGTGATACCTTACACACAGGTACTTATGGACTGGACCATCTAAGTGTCTCTTGAAAATAACATTAACCCCTTGATTTTTTAGTACATTATATTTATTCTTTTCATCAAAACATTGTAATTTTGGGAAATACCACGTATTAGATGGAATAATTCGTGAATTACCCTTAGCGTTACCGTAATTGACATTCGGGAAACTTGGTGCGCTCCAATTCTCTACTAATCTATAATTCAGTAACAGAGGTCCCCCATGCTGTTTGTGCATGCGAGTCGGCCTTCTTACGTAATGGCTACTCAAAATATCAGAAATAAATTTCACTAACCATAATGAATTATCCATTGCATCATGTCATTGGAAAAGACATAGTGAATTAGGACGATATCATATAATGTCATTATAAATTATGGATTTGATTTGATATTGAATAGTGTTTTACGCCACACTGAACAATTTTTCAGTTATAAAATGGCGACATCTTTTTTATTGGTGGAGGAGAGGACCCGATAATAATGTACCCGGGAGGAGACCACTGACCTTCCGCATTTAAACTAGCAAACTTCCTCACAAAAATTCAGCTAAGGTACCAGCGGGGTTCGAACCTGTGCCGACCAGAATTGGGATTCTTTATGATTCAAATTGCGATGCTCTAACCACTCGGCCAGTGGGGCCTCTTGGATTATGGACTGAATCGTTAAATATCCATGTGTTATCAAATAAGTAATTTGACTTTTACGATTCATCAATTTGTATATTTAATCATCATTTTAAAATCACAGACACCCAGTTTTTTATTGGTATATAGGCATACGAAGTATAGGTAAGACCAGTGTTGGGTTACTCTGGCTTCCTCACAGAACGAAAATGTACATACATACAACAAGGCACACATTTTAGATATGACAACTGAAATTCAAAATTCTGTAGATCCATTTTTTTGTCGCGAGAGTTTTATTAACGAGTAATTTCGCGAAAGCTCTTGCTCACGAAAATGAAATCATCGCGTAAGGAAGTGTTATAATTAGTTAGAAATCGCTTATCGCAAAAATAAAGTCAGCGAAAATATTTGGATTTACAGTAGTAAAACATATTAATCACAAACAAGGTAATTATAGAGAAATTGCGAAATGTTTAATTAATGCGGTTCTGCATACTACTATGACAACCTACCAGCGAAATGTTTGTCACTGTATTTGAAATATTCATATATTCAACAAGCCCTGACGAATTGGATAATCTGGGAAATATCAACAACGTATACAGGCGGGGTTATATTACACACATGTGTAAAATATCAAATATATAAACCAAACTAAATACGTTTGTATGTTAAAATATTCATTAACTGTGATTGATTTTCAGGAAGAACCTTATCGTTGCAAAAATGTCTATTGTAAGAAATGAGAAAAAATAGATTTTAATTCTGATCAAATAAGTGGACGACCATTCGGAGGTATCAGAGCAATGGACTGTAATTTGTCTGCTGAACTAAAGCCTGGTCAGAAACTGAAAGTATGCTGAACTAAAGCCTGGTCAGAAACTGAAAGTATGCTGAACTAAAGCCTGGTCAGAAACTGAAAGTATGCTGAACTAAAGCCTGGTCAGAAACTGAAAGTATGCTGAACTAAAGCCTGGTCAGAAACTGAAAGTATGCTGAACTAAAGCCTGGTCAGAAACTGAAAGTATGCTGAACTAAAGCCTGGTCAGAAACTGAAAGTATGCTGTACCAAAGCCTGGTCAGAAACTGAAAGTATGCTGCACTAAAGCCTGGTCAGAAACTGAAAGTATGCTGAATTAAAGCCTGGTCAGAAAGTGAAAGTATGCTGTACTAAAGCCTGGTCAGAAACTGGAAAGTATGCTGTACTAAAGCCTGGTCAGAAACTGAAAGTATGCTGAACTAAAGCCTGGTCAGAAACTGAAAGTATGCTGAACTAAAGCCTGGTCAGAAACTGAAAGTACTGCTTCGAGGTGACGGATTGTAAAGCGTTAATTATGTAATATGCTACTATTATATGTGTACCTTAACTTTTAATACACAGAGAAACACGTGTGCATCCATCGCAAGCGCTATATTCTAACTCACATATTTTACATTACTTCGCTTGGCAAACACCTGCCACCATTAACTAACATACAATTTGTCATAGACGCCTTGACCTTTTAACGATGTTACATAATTATATTACACTCATGTAGGTCAGGATGACAATCATCAGAGATTCCTCCTGTAAACACCGCAGCATGGCGTGTGTCAGTTTATACGTAGAACGACGTGTCACTGATTTATATACAGTACACCCTCGATCACACGATGTTTAAGATGACCACATAGAAAAGTTTGAAACATAGACTCATGAATGGTAACCGAGAACTATGCGATGTTCTATGGTTTGGATTTGACTGCTTCAAAGTCATAAAAGGTCATGACCTTTAAATCGGCATTAGCTGTAATTATCTAAATAAACTATTTCGATTTTTTCTACTTTTACTACTTGTACTTGATGTACAATAACTAATAAGAGCTATAACCAGGCATAAACAATCTTATATTCCTATATATCTTGTGAAATTAAGATCAGTTCCCGTCTGGTATTCACATACAAATAGTAAGATTGAGTTAATCAATTGCAGTTGAAAAAGTGAAAAGTGCCAAACTTAGATTTCCCTAGGAATTTTTACAAAATATATAGGAATTTGTAAATTGTTGATGCGTGAGCATTTTGCTGTTTTTCTAAGTTAAACAAAAGTATTATAATGCCAATATCATTTAGAGCATACAATATGATAATAAAATAGTTGAACTATTCTTATTCTAGATAGGGAGCAAAAATATGACTGACTGAAATATTCGGACACAGAAAATGCTAAGAAAAGGTTAAAGTGGCATCATAGTAACTGTGTTTACCAAATAAAAATAATTTTGAAATGTTTTTCTACTTTTACTACTTGTACTTGATGTACAACAACAAATAAGAGTTATACACAGGCATAAAAAAACCTTATTTTCCTATATATTTTGTGAAAATAAGGTCAGGTCCAATGTGGTATTCATATACAGATAGTAAAGTTGAGATAAATCAATTACATTTGAAACCCAAACCTGGGTTTCTCAAGCAATTTTCACAAAATATATATGAATTTAAGAATTTTTACCGATATACATTTGTTTTTAATTATTATTTTTTTATTATTGTTTATTAATCTAAGTAGTATGAAAGGGGAGTTAATGTGAAAAATACAGCTAATGCCACTTTAATAATGATCGCTAAATTTAAGTTAATCCTGGTTAATTAAACCATTTGGTGTTGAGAAGAAAATTTATTGCCGAGGGGCAAATTCGTACACATATACATTTAGACTTTAAATTATTTGCAAGGTTGATGTTTTTATAGAAAAGGGTATCAAAATTATTTTGAAACATCGAGTTAAAAATACAAATTGTTTTACGGTAGTAATAAAATTATTCGGTACTTTGTTAATATTTCACAAATCCATAAATACGACTCATTGAAGTTCGACTCACCGAGGTCCTACCTAAAATAATATCAGGGAACATTTTGGTGTATATTCACTTTCTTTAATCATAAGAATACCAGTTTGCATCATTAACTAAACTTCAGTTTTTGCTATAAATGTCAAAACTAAGAGCAAGCATTTATATATTTATTGGTAGTTTTATGTCTAATTGGCATATTTTTCACAGAAGCGCTGGAACCACGAGTTCCACAATAATAAAGAAACGCGAACCTGAATGACAAAAAAGAATATCGTTGGAAAATGCCTTCCTCGTGAATATTATGTAATTGATTTTATACTTCTTCTTTTCCAAAGGCGTATTTTAAAACGGAGAGGAGTACAAGAACACTAGTTTTAGAACGCAAACAATGTTACTTAATTGACGGTAATTAATTCAATACCTGAAATTGCAATTTAACAGTGAGAAATCTCGCATCCCGAAGTCAGCAAATTTACTCAATATTGAAGCTCAACCTTTATTTTATTATTTCTACTACATAATCGTTTGTAAAACCTCTGGGTTTGAGTGATCAGTTTAAACATATGTTATTCATTAATTACATACAATTACAATAAGAAAACAGGGATTTGGAAACAAGTGAACCGCTAATACAAATTCAGCTCCCTATATACTGATGCGCAGTCAAAATATACTGTAAATGATTCAAGACAGAATTGATTTAGGAGAAAATTTCATCTTAAAATGTAATACAATGTATACAAATAATAACAGTACATTGCTTTAACAAAACAAATGGAAATGAAAGCTGTAAACAAAAGATTTAAAAAATAAAAATGAAAGTTGTATGCGTAAGTCTCCAGTTTTTGAGTGATTAGGAAACAAATTCTTACTTTTCATCACTCACATAAACATTTTTGCGTCAAACTCTAGAATTTTCTGTAAACAAAATGAATAAATACTTAAACTTTGAGTATGTTCTCAAACATTTTAAATATTTCTGAAGTTTTCTTCAAATTAGCAATGATATTGATATATATATTTACTTACAGTTGTATGCCGTCAATATGCAAGCATGTCCAGTTACAGAATAAAAGTTAGTTGAACATGCGTATTGAGTAAATTAGGTGACTTCAATCCTAGATCTCAGTGTGTTGAAGTTGTCTTCTATGATCTTGTGAGACCGGGAGTAAATGAAGTTATTTATATCACGTTAAAAAATATATTCGCCAATTGATATTTGTTTCCTTGTTTCTTTATTTTCTTCCTTGTTGCTATTGATAACATATGATCAACAGGGTATGAAATCTCCAAATATATTGATTACTCAAGCTCAACTATCTTTTCATAAATTTGCACAATGCATTATATGTTAATGACGAAAAATGATAATATGTTTCCTAATCACTCAAACCAAATGTTTTACAAACATTTATATATAGTGAAACCTCGCTAATAAGACCACCTAACTGACTCAAATTGGTCTTATTAGTGAGGTGGTCTCCTATGTGAGGTTCTGTACTGATATAGTTTTAATGAACAGACTGGAAATTCATGGTCTTAATTGTGAGGTGGTCTCCTAAGCGAGGTTCTTTACTGATATAGTTTTAATGAACAGACTGGAAATTCATGGTCTTAATTGTGAGGTGGTCTCCTAAGCGAGGTTCTGAACTGATATAGTTTTAATGAACAGACTGGAAATTCATGGTCTTAATTGTGAGGTGGTCTCCTAAGCGAGGTGGTCTTTAGGCGAGGTTCCACTGTATATAGTCAAAAAATGAAATAAATGTTGAGCATGAATATTGAGTAAATTTGGCGAAACCGTGTCCAGAAAACACAACAGACACCGTATCAGAAAGTCTCACTAAAGCAAATACTGTCAGGGATTTTCTTTAAGTGACAGCTGTCATGCCAGGTGTGACGTCTCATGTGTGACAATTGCCATGTCACGTTTGAAGTCTCATGCAAAATACCCAGAACGTTCACTCCTATAGTCAGGCACAATCATACACAATCATAAACTTTTAAAACTCAAAGTTATGATCCGCTCCCGGGAATCTGACCAAAAACTTTCGCTTGCGAGTCAAATGCTCTACTGTATAAACATGAGCTGTCTCTTCCTAATGTCGTTAATGACAATATATTATAATGTACAATACATTTAGAGTGTATTTTGAAAGACATGATTATCAAACGGGTGAGAGAAAAAAAAAATATTTATTTTTTATTTTCTGTTAACTACATTCATGATCAAATACTAATTACAACTAATGATATGAAGTATCTATATATATATATATACATATATATATATATATATATATATATATATATATATATATATATATATATATATTTACGTGTGTGATTTTATACATTCATACTTCCCTGTCTAAAATAGTAAATAGTACATGTATGTTATAACTACATTTCTATTGATCCTGAGGATATTATTCAATTATTATATGATATCTTTCTATTAAAAAACTTCCAATCAAATTCAAGCGGTACATATTAATGCAACGCTCGCGCTTATAATAAGAAAACATTTACCTTAAACATGATAATTAAAATCCATCACATAATTTCAGTCAAAATAAATCCACTAATATACACCACTTCCATTGTATGTAGTTAAACAGGATGAGGTATCAGGAACTATGTGTATATTGGTCATAATTCACTTCCGTATCCACTACATTGGTGCTGGATGTCAAACGATATAAATGCCCAGTAGCTGCCCCAGTCATTTAGTTCACCCTGAGGTTGACTTGAGGATGCAAAATAGACAAACCTACACAAATCAAAATACTGAATACACGCAATGTATCATATTTCAGAGTAATCGTCTCATCCTATGCCTCAGCTGAATAATCAATGTATGATTTTTCCCGAAAGTATGATACCTAATGACAATTATTTGCAATGAGGCTCGCTGCAATCGTATACGAGGAAATTATCATTGAACGTTTAACATGTACTTGACCGAACACTTTTTGTATGACGTACAAATAAATAATAAATGTAAATGTGCTGTACGCACCAGTTATCTGTTTTTTTAAATAATAAATGTTAACGTGCTGTACGCACCAGTTATCTTTTTCTTTTTTGTTCTTCTCTATGGCAATTTTTTTTCGTCCCAGACAATACAATATCTTTCACTGTTGGCTAGTTATACCGTATAAGTGGATAATTCAGCGGTTCGCAAAATAAGCGCCTTTTCCTCAAATACGGTATATAATTTTAGTGAGAAATAATTTTAGCGATTTTCTAATTAAACAGAGGTAATTCTTTAATTTTAGCGATCTCAACATCCTCGCCAATAATGCTAAAATTGAATCCTAACTAAAATTTTTGTTATTAAAAACATATGATACGAGTATTCGTATGATATACAAAATAACCCGACCAACTCTTTCCTTTTGAATCAATAGGAAAAAATGCAATACATAAAAATTTAATCAATTCGATAAGATATGAAAGATAATTTTCGGTGTATTTCCATTAATCAATCTCAGTTTGCCAGACGATGGGCCAAACATGAAGACGTAGAACCAGACACTTTGTCTGAATGGCTGAAAGCCATACGATGGTTGATAAAATCTCGTATTCGAAAACTTAAAGGGACTATGAAAACACGTTATCCCTCTGTATTTAATGATCACTGAGTGAAATGTTGAGTTGCCTTTTTGTTGGCGGTTGTTGAGACGTCTGTACCAATTGTGACGAGGATACACTCCTTACGTGTTTCATTGGACTTGACTGTGGAACTGTGGACTCACGGCGGGTGTGACCGGTCGACAGGGGATGCCTTACTTCTCCATGGCACCTGATCCCACCTCTTGGTTTCCAGAGGTCCGTGTTTGTCCATTTTTACCGGATTTGTATCTATGTCCTGGACATTCTATTGGTTTATACTTTGGTATCTGAAATTTTTTATATTTCTGTTTTCAAACAGACACATTTCATCTCATTTCATTTGGATAGTCCTTTGGCCATTTATAAATTTGTTTCTCTTCTTTGTTTTCATTTTCGGGAATAAGCTGAAGTTATCGGTACAATTTATTTAAAAGTTGTGAAAAAAGTTAAATCATAAATCAAATTAAGAAATGAAGAAGAAATGAACATTTTTCAAACTTTGTCTGACTAAATTCAGTATCTCGGCCATTTGGCCATTAGCATAGATTCGTGGAAAACTTACCATGTTGACAAGCAGTTGATGGTTTTGACTCTTTAATGAAAACAAATAAAAAAAAAAACTCCTTTAGGGCAACACCCATTTTTAGAAGTTTTAGAATTTAAAATATCTATATACAGTATATTATGTACATTATTTACAAAGTTTACGTTTCCGTTATCAAAGAGCCTCTCTCTCTCTCTCTCTCTCTCTCTCTCTCTCTCTCTCTCTCTCTCTTAATATACATGTATATATATATATCATACAAGCTACTGAAACTGTCTATTAGGTACTGGAATATATATTTTGATAATGAGATATATGATCTAAAACTCAGTTATTATACCTCTATAACAAGATGCAGATTTGTGTGTCCATAATAAACAACATCTCTTTAACTCTGCAGATAATGTTTTACACGTGGCAGAAAAATGCTTTTGTTAGATGTAGATTACTTCTGTCAGGGAACATTGAATTGGTTAGGTTTACTCACACTCCATCCTACAGTGATATATTTTTTGCATGTGATATATAATGATATTCACATCGCAACCTTTTGCTAACTTTGGCAAGTAACCTGGCAATTTTTCATACAAAAATCTGCTTATGTTTCAGCGAGGTTCGAACCTGACGATTACCAGAGGTCAGAGACGTCATGATTCAAAGTGCGATGCTCTAAACACTCCGCCAAAATAAAATCTTTACTTAGAGGTGTACCAAGGTCAAATGGCACAACCAGAGTAAGTGAAAAGCCTAAACAATATGGTCTATTTTCAAAAATGCAGATAAAACGTATTACCTTACATGCATTGTCAAATCTATCAAATTGATAAAACTTACCTATGCATTCTGTAATGTAATTTTGTACCACTTAAAATGAAAGCTGTAGAAAATGTAGAAGGTATGTACCAAGTTTTGATGAATAACATTTTTATTTCCTTCCATAAGGCAGAAAAATAATATTTATCACGAGTGTGTAGTGGGTGTTAAATATGTATTCTTTACTTTACAAATTTGGCATTTATGTATCTATTTGATACAGATTTATTTCTAATAAAACAAGAAAAATTAGTCCCCAAATTTGAAGTATTTTGATTCGCCGAGTGAAAATAACATAATTTTGCATTGAGGATTGTTTTTCACACTTGTTTTTCATAACAAATCTAATCAATTGATAAATCTCTATATTTCCTTGCAAAAAAATTATTATAATTATGACAATCCGTCTCTACCATCTTCATAAATAACATACAATCAAAGATACTGACCTCTGATGACCAAAAACAATCTTGATTCACACCCACAAATGGGTAACATTGCATGCAGCATGTCCACGGCATTTTCGTAACGTTTTGATTGAACAACGTTTTATGCCAACATTTTTTTTTCATTTGTATGGTGGAGGTCGTTTGTAAATGGTGAAGGATCGGGAAGAGAACACCGGCCTTCCGGAAGTAAACAGACAAATCGTCTTACAAAAATATCTTAGGTCCCAGAGGGGTTCAAACCTACGCTGACCAAAAGTGAAAGACAACATGATTCGATGTGCAATGCTCTAACCACTAGGCCAAGAAGTCCCCATTAGATGCCGACATTTCTTTAATATTATATACAGGAATAAAACGAAAATGTATGTCAATAACAATTTTGTTTGTTTATTGTTGTTTAACGTCCCACTCAAGAATCTTTCACTCATATGGAGACGTCGCCAAATGCCGGTGAAGGGTTTCAAATTTTGGCCTATGCTCGGCACTTACGGCCATTGAGCAGTGAGGGTTCTTTAACGTGTCGACACCAATTGCGACACGGGACCTCGAGTTTTACTGTCTCATCCGAAGGACAGGAAACCAACCTGCCGCCGGCTGGACTCGAACTCGCAGTCTCACGATCAAGAGTCGAGAGCGCTACCGACTGATCCAGGCCGACTCTGTTAACAAGACATTTTATCGGATTATAAAAAAAACCTTTGTTACTGTTTTGGAATTTTTAATTGCTAAAAGTGCATTCTTAATAATCATAGTATGTAACAAAAATAGCAGATACCAAAGTATAAATCCCCAGTATATCCAGGATACAGATACAAATCTGGTACAAAGTGGACAAACATGGACCTCTGGAACTCAAGAGGTGGGGTCAGGTACCATGGAGGAGTAAGCATCCTTTGTCGACCGGTCACACCCGTCGTGAGTCCACAGCCAAATCCACACAAAATACGTGAGGAACGAATTGGTACAGACGCCATCGAACAGGCAACTCAACATTTCACTTAGTAAAACAGAGTAATTGCAAACAAGACTATTATACCGACCGTAAAATTTGCAGAACGTTGAAATCAAACGCAGTTTTCGAAATCCCTGTGTCAATAATTTGTCAATGAGTAGTATACCTCTGTATATGAAATGTTCATATGTTGTACACGCCCTGGCAAATTGGATCATACAACATTATCACATTATCTTGCAAATCTGTACATTCATAAAACACCCCCGTCAAAATATTTGAATTTCAATTTGAACAGTTTTACGCCACACTTTTTCAGTTATATGGTAGCAGCCAGTTTTTATTGGTGGAGGCGAGAACCCGTTTACAATGAACAGGGATGAAGAGATCACCGGCCTTCTCATGTAAACTGGCAAACTTTCTCACAAAATCCTCCTTAGGTTTCAGCGGGGATCGAACCTGGACTGACCAGAAGTGAGAGTCATCATGATTCAAAGCGCGATGCTCTAACCACTCCGTCAAAATAAAAACATTTACTTATAGGACTACCAAGGTAAAATGGCACAGTCGGGTTTAGTCAAAAAACCCAAAACAATACAGTCTATTTTCAAAAAAGGTTCTGCAGATAAAACTTATTACCTTACACGGATTCCATGCATTACTGGATCTCTAAAACTATTGTGTCGTTGTGTATGTTGTCATCAATTATGATTTAATTTAGACTCGTTGAGTTTGTAGCTGATAATCTTATACTGAAGTAATATTTGACACTGATAACTCCAGTAAAATTCCAAAGTTTTCTAAAGCTAAGATAGTCAACTTTTTACAGTGGTTACTCTTGGACGGATTTCGGCTATACTTTAAGATTTATTATTTGACCTTGTATGATACCACTTTCTCTTTAGAAAATACATATATATTTTAAATTGGAGCTCAACCGATGAAGTCTAATTGACAGAAACGATCGTCTTGAGCATTATAACTTTGGTATTATGTTTATGATAATTGTAAACATGTACCGCTTTACTTTAGTAGACCTGTACTCTATTCGAAATTCTGATAAAACCGGGAACACGCGTATTCATTTTTGGCGTATACATTCCGGTTGAAAGCAATACATAAATAAATACTAAATGAAAGTGAAAAAAGTAGTTACATTCTGCATATATCACAACCTAATTTTTTATAGGCCTTAGTTGGAACATTATTGATTGGTAGAACTATATTTGTGGCATTCAAAGCAATACATCAATCCAGTGATATTTGACGTGAATTGACATGGAAAACATCCAAATCCCTTGGATGCTTGTAATACATCATACGTTTCATCAAAACAACTTCGTGACTCTACTGCTATCACAGCGAGTCCATCGGTCTATAAAACGTCAAAGAATTGAATGTCAGTGTTTCCATTATGACAAAATTAGCATATGTTATTACTGCAGTATTACCCTATGGATCATTCCACACTTTATCACAATGAATTAAGCATATTTATCTATTTTGAAATATTACAGTTTCATTTACATTGATTAAGACTGTGCTGCCCATTAACACAAAATACATATAATGGGGGAAATGTCATTAACAGTAGATAATATATCAAATTAGTCGCTTCGGGAAATTCATTTGTGAGTTTCATCTTTATTCAGTGGTGTCAACAGATGTTCATTGAAACAAGCTCATGCGGAAATTACAAAACAAGGATAGGCATGCCCCATCTGATTCGTCTCTTTACCAAAGACATCAACACTACAATCGATACATACTGGGGTTTTTTTTTTTTGGGGGGGGGGGGGTTGTAAGTTTAATCTTCTGTTTGTCGGGGATGTATTAATATTTTTAAATAAAACATTGAAATATTTTGAAAGATAGTTATGAACTCTATCGAGTCCTATATCAGATGATTTCCCAAACATTTAATAGACATTTTCAGTTAGTACAAACACCGATACGGACACCGACACAGACTAGGAATAAATCTAATGACCATTTACACAATATTAACATATAATACCACTGGATAAGGAAATAAATTAAAGAAAGTACTCTTTCATTTACAAACAAAACAATTTTCCAAACATTCAATAATTAGTCAAGTAATTTGCGTTGTATCACTGCGCATATCTCTACAACACCAGCGTAGATGTCGCCACAGCGTGCCGATAGACCGGAATATTTTGATTTCACGTACTGGGTAATGCATTTTCAAGTCTTTATCTAAAAGACACGGACCATGTTTAGCGTTATAGGCCTTGTGAAATCTTAAAATTTAAAGTAGAATGAATTGAAATAAAATTGTTATCATAGGTTTGTCAAGGGCCATTTTTCATCCATCATGGTCCTACTCCTTTACTGATGACCCGATTAAAACGTGTACGCCTATATTTTCTACGGAATGTAACAGGCGCAGTGCGTATTTGGTTTCTTTTAAAAGGTGTCATGTTTGGAAAATTGTTTGGAAAACACTTTAGCACCAAGTATTAAACATTTATCATGGAATTCTAACTCATTGTTTGGGCCAGTTTTTGGAATATAATTTGATAACTGTGCGTGATTATTGTGGTCCAAAAAATCCAATTCCGACATCAACACAGGGTGGATATCATGCAAATACTAGGCTTATTTATGATCTGGACCAGGGAGAACCCGCTTGAGACCCCCATCCAAAAAGTACAAAAACCTGATAGACATCTAAATATATTCTTCTCATGAACCAGCTCTGGGCCCAAAGTCACTAAATTTACTTCGTATTCAAGCTCAACTAACTATTCACGATTTAAATGTAAAACACGCTAAACTTTATTTTGTAAATGGACATGTTTGTATATTGATGGCATATAATTTCAAATAATAGTAAAAATCATTGATCATTTGAAGAACACTTCAGAAATATTAAAATATTGTTTGAGTACGTACTCAAATTTTGATTACCGTACTCAACATATTTATTCATTTTTACAGGGAAATTTATATGAGGATGATTAAATTCATCATGTTTCCAAATCAATTGAATTTTTAAATATAAAAAATATCAGATACCAAAGTATAAATCAATAGAATGTCCAGGACATAGATACATATCCGCTTTAAATGGACAAACACGGACCTCTGGAAACCAAGAGCTGGGGTCAGGTGCCATGGAGGAGTAATCATCCCCTGTCGACCGGTCACACCCCGCCGTGAGTCCACAGTTAAGTCCAATGAAATACGTGAGGAGTGCATCCTAGTCACAACTGGTACAGACGTCTCAACAATCGCCAACGAAAAAGCAACTCAACATTTCACTTAGTGAAAAAGAGTAATCGCAAACAAGACTATTATACCGACCGTAAAATTTGCGGAACGTTGACATCAAACGCGGTTTCCGATATCCCTGTGTCAATAATTTGTCAGTGAGTAGTTTACCTCTGTATATGAAATCTTCATATGTTGTACACGCCCTGGCATATCGGATCATTTGTGAAATATAAACTCCATTTGCGGGTGACTGAGGGATATTACTACTTAAATGTGGAAAATTTACGATGGGAAAGCCGAAATCGTCGCGTTTGTCGTATAGCTTAGTTGCTAATTTCCCACCTGTGTCTATAGTAGGTTAAATGTCTAAGTGTGAAGCGTGTGTGCTTGATTCTTTTGTATCTTTAATTTCTAGTTCGCTGGGATATATCGCATTGACATATGTATGAAAATTGTCATTATTAATTGACAAAACGTCGTCGATATATCTAAATGTCAAATTAAAGGACACCGCTAACTTTTTGTTCTTTTGATTAAGCAGTTTCTGAATGAAGTCTGCTTCGTATGAATAAAGGAACAGTGCTGCCAATAAAGGGGCACAATTGGTTCTCATAGGAATGTCGAGAGTTTGTTGAAAGATCACGTCTCCGAACATTGCAAATATATTGTCTATTAGAAATTCAAGCATGTTTTTTATATCAACTTCAGTATATTTATGTGTAGAATCAGAGTGGTGTTTGACGAAATAAGTATTCTGATAGCCAATCACTAGATATTTAAATTTTCGGGTACCACCCCAAGAGAAAAAACAGTTGTCTATGATGCTAAAAAGTCTTTCTTTTAATTTTTTTATGTGGAATAGTTGTGTAAAGAGTAGAGAAGTCATAAGTTTTGATACTGTGAATTCGAGAAAAATTGTGTGCCTTCAAATTTTCTAAAAGCTGTTTAGAATTTTTAAGTATCCACATCTGATTTACACCGCTAAAACGATTATATAGTCAAAATAATGAAATAAAAGTAGCAAACATTTTTGACACCCAATGAGCCCAGCGATCTAACTGGTCATTAAATGAAAAACATTAGTTTTGCAATTAATAAGTGAAATTAATGTTATAAAAATATACATAAAGATTATTAGTACTTTGTAATTTATAAAGTTGACGGTTGAAAATTTTAAGGGAGGGGTCAGATGAGAATAGATATTTTCTTTTGGTATTTTCTATAAGTGTCCGGGTACGTTGTCTATATAGAATAATGACTAATAATGAGTACTTTTTCTATGCGGGTCACTTTTCTACATTACACCGGCCCTGGAAAGTTATTTATAAACGCCAGATCATAGTGGAAAAAAATCTTTGAGCCGACCCCTGAGATTTAAATAAATTCCGTACCGGTGTCGGTTTCCGTATAGGTATCTGCATTAACTGAAAATGTGTAATACGAGGAACCAGACACGTTGTACTGTTGAGTTATTTGTTCAGCAGTAGTTCTCGAATTGTCTCCTTGACCGAGTGATTAAAGCGTCGCGTTTTGTACCATGAAGTATCTCACCTATGGTCCATGTGGGTTCAGCTACCGCTGGAACTTAAGCTAATTTTGTGAGAAAGTTTGCCAGTTTACTTGCGACAAGCCGACGGGTACATTGTAATCGGGTTCTCTCCTCCATCGCCAAAAAACTAGTCCCCCACCATATAATGAAATGTGAAATATATTGATTTTGGCGTAAAAAACAACATTCAATTTCTAATTGTTTAAACCAATTGTGACGATGTTTTGCTAGTATTCCTACGTTTGTTTTCTCATTCGAATTGGACCGCTGACTAACGGTGTGTGTGATCAGTTAACAGAGGATTCTCACGCCTCAACGACACCTGATCCCTTCTTTGAATCTTTTGGAGGTTCGGGTTTGTCCACTGTTAACCAGATTTGTTTACGTGACGGTAAATACTTTGGGATATAAGTTTTATTATGTTCACTTAGTATGAATGGTTAGATGGTAAGATGGTTGATAAAATATAGAATTAGAAAACTTTTAGAACAATGATAAAATATCTTCATTTTGTGTTCAGTAAACAAGAAGTGCTTTCCAAGCTGAGTAGACCACATGACCATAACTTAAGGTCCCAGATTAAGCCTCGAATTATATAGTACTTGTTTGCAAGAAATAAAAAATGGAACAACAAGAGGATTTGCACCACTCCATTGACATGGCAACATGAAGGGAAAAGGAAAGTTAAACCTCTAGTATAAGAAAGAAAATGACAACGATGCACGATGGCGGCTGTTAAGACGTCTGTACCAATTATGACGATGATTCGTTCTTCACGTATTTCATTTTAATATGACTGTGGGCTCACGGCGGGTGTGACCGGTCGACAATGGATGCTTACTCCTCCATGGCACCTGCTCCCACCTCTTGATTTCAAGAGATCCATGTTTGTCCATTATTTCCAGATTTGTACCTATATCCTGGACATTCTAGTGATTTATACCTTGGTATCTGAGACTTTTTATATGCTACAAGTATAAAATTTCTATATTGTAAATTAGATTAATTTTATGTAAGTTTTCTTCAGACATTTAGATCGGTGTTAAATCATATAAAGACGGAAAGCTTCCATCGACAAAAAGGTTGAATCCGTGATAGAGAATAATTGCCATGTTAACCAAACAACAACGGTAGCAGCATGACACTTTTATTTATCAATGGACAATTAAAATTACAGTATACCAATAATTGTGATGATTAAGTTGAAAATTACAATATACTTAATCTAGTCAAAAATATGGAAAGGTTATGTAACTGATTTAAAAAGTTATTAGCAATAGGTTTCGACTGAATTATATCTGGTTGCCTTGGTGTCATATTCTTTAAAATGGATAGAAATTTATTTGCATAACTATTAATCACATAATCAGTATTAACCCGCTATGTTTGCTATGTACGGTATCGCTATTACTCCTCGTGGTCTTTACCCGGGTAACGCTTTTAAGTTACCAATAAAAAAAACTGGACGTATCATTGATGTGAAAGATTGTTTATGTTATGGCGTAAAACAAACATCAAATTCAAATCAAATGAATTATCACAGCTGGTTGATCACGTTTTACAATTATTTTGATCCCTCTATGATGTGTAGTAGTAGAATTTACATAGGAACAAATTCGCTTGTAAAACAGTGCACACCCAAACACACACCATTCATTCATTCATTCATTCATTCATTCATTCATTTCCGGTAATGTCATACGTATGTTATACATTGTTTTTCATCATTTGATAAATACTGCAAAATAATGAACTGCAGCAGGTGGAAATACAAACACGGGTCAACAGCTGGCAATATTCAATGTATGATTGCATATATCAGGAAAGGGTTACACTGAGAAATCTTGGCTTTTGATAAACATTTCAAAATTCATGATATTCATAAATTCATCCAGCGAAGACTAAATTACCGTTTGCGTCTTAAGAATGCAGCAACCTTTCATGATCGTTTATGAAAAGTACATTAAGTATTCCCAAGGATATACCACAATAAGCACAAATATGTTGATTCTTCAAAATTTTCCCTTGTACAAGTCACACATTCAAAATCTGAGATAGAAAACGTTTGCTACTAGTAGCTATGTACTTGTTGAATAGGAACAGCTCATAGTAGCCATCTACTACAGAGGCGTAGAAACCTGATTACAAGTGAAAAATATATAAGTTACATATGATAAAAGTTGCTTACGTATTGAGAATATAAGAATTTTGCTGGCAGTCTACTTATTTTAAGAAAAAAAGGGAGCGATATGTCAATAACTGATTACCAGAGTTGAAACAGGTAGAATGCAAGAAAATTAGTTACGAAGCACATGTACGGTACAACCCCCTGATACCCTGATATCGTTATTAAATATAATCCTGAAAGAGATTTGTAATATGCCTTAAATATTTATATTATTTTAACCGTCAAGACATAGTAATTTGAAACTTGCTGATAATAGCTGGGTTCTATTGACCATAACCAAAGTTATCTCCCAAAACAGGTGGCCTCTGATGAGAGTGGTCCCTCAAGAGACACTTAACTGTACTAGTTGCTGCCATTTGTAAAAGTAATAACTAACAACTGAATAAGCCGTCCCCTGACTCAAATATGTCCTAACAAAGTTTCAACCTTTCCAGAAATTAGAATTTCAATTTGTCTGGAGTTAAATTCCCCGATGAAAATATAAGCATCATAGTCAATTAGCGACTAAACTGGTTTTTTACTTCCAAAATTAAAGCAGGATGAAAGCAGCATCAGCATGTAGAAACTAATAAAATGTCAACAAGTGCAGTGACTATTAAATACAAGAATAATTATCTGTTTAAGATTGTGTTTGTTCAATATTATAAAACAAATACGAACAAATAATGTTTCAGAAAACAAACCGTTTGATGGAAAAATGGCCAATCAATGAATATATATATATATATATATATGAATATCACAAATGGAAACTCGTGAAAGATTCTGTTTTTCATATAAAGTTTAAACGACCCATGGAGCAGAACAAAATAAAAATTACGGTATACAAATAATTGTGATGATTTAGTTGAAAATTACAATATACTAAAACTAGTCAAAAATATGGATTTGTTCCTAACGTATTTTATATTAATTTGACAAACGAATAAACAAGGAAATAACATGCAAAAATAGATTTTAGCTCTTGATTTTTATGTAACAGTAAGACTTATCAATGTGTTACAGATTAACATAACATCATCTCAGGAAGTCTGATTTTAACCAATTTTAATATTATCTTTTTAAAGGTTTTATAAGTTAAAATTGTTTGTTTTTTTTCCTTGTATTTACTTCCGTCTCACTAAATTGTTTCAGTTACACACACATACATACATAATTATATGATATATAATATATATATATATATTTATAGAGAGAGAGAGAGAGAGAGAGAGGGAGAGAGAGAGATAGAGAGATAGAGAGATAGAGAGACAGAAAGAGACAGAGATAGAGACAGAGAGAGAGACAGAGAGAGAGAGACATTTAGTCCCAGCAAATTTTACTATAAATAAACCTATGGAGAGGGCAAAAGCATTCATCAACAGTTTTATATGTTCAGATTATCCCTTAAGGGATTCTGTCGTGTTGCCCTTCACCGAGTAACACGACAGAATCGCCAAAAGAATTTATGTTCAGTGTTTTAATCACTTATAATAAGTGTCCCGGTCATTTACTCATTGTTTTAAATAAAATAATGAGAGGTTGACTGTTTCCTGGGTGTTAAAACTTAAATACAATCGGTGTTATTTATTAGTCATGATTTATTTATGCAATACATTTTACACTCTCCCAGCGTATTCAGCAGTTACCCCAATAACGGATGCGCTTCGTGATGGTCGTTGTGTTGCTTCTATCGTCTCAGTGTATCACGTTTGCTAGTACGGTAGTTTTATACATTACCTCGTTTGTAATACGCTTTTAAGTTATGACTTTGTAATTCCGAAATTTTGTTTTTGTTATTGCCGATATGAGCAGAATTTTTATCATTAGTATTACAGGTCCCCGGATGTAGTAGGAATAAAAATGTGAACTTCTCTACAAATATGAGGGCTTCGCCCTCTATTAATCTGTCCACTAATGACATGATTACTTTATTAAACACCATGTATTGCAATCAAAAGGTGTAACCTCATCCCTACTGACCTTAGCCTTTGACCATTTGATAAATATTTAAAGTTCTTAAAATATTTGTAATGTATACAAATCAAAAGATATTATTGTTTTGCAAATAAAATATAATTTGTTCTCTTCGCACCTCTTTTTTCACTTGTTGAGAAAAGTGTAAAACGTTTCAGTTTTCTATACACATGTATACTATTATAATATGGTATATATATAAATATTATATATATAATTATATATATATATATATATATATATATAATATGAAGACCCACGATGAAAAAGTCGCTAAAGCAATTATTAATAGACAATTGTTCTACACTTTCCTTACGTTTTTTCGCTGTACAAAAAACAAAAAACAAAAAACATAAATATACAGGTTGTTTCAAAAAACACTTCAAATGTCAATCACTTTGCACAGACACATGGCAATTAAAAACTTTATAGATCATTAGTAAGAGAACTTAACTGTAATTTATGGTCAATTATATCCAAAATCCTATGAGGTCAGAAATATTTTATGACATCATCGATGAAATCATCATAAATTAGCATAATTTGGTTTTACTTCCAAAATGGATGACAAGATGCCCAAATTATCTTGATGACTTAAAACAGGCAATTTTCCAAAATATTAATACTTAAGAATGTGGCTCACTTAAGTGATATTTAATGCATTAAAATTTATATACCAAATGAATTTTTATGAAATACTCTTTAATATGTTATATCCCTTACTTTGATATGCAGCTTGTAACATAATCTACTGAACGGCAGAGTCGGGACATATGTTGTTTAAACACACTGTATACGCACACACACACACACACACACACACACACACACACACACACACACACACACACACACACACACACACACACCGTGATCCAGAATGCCATCTATCATTTCTGAGAGGGGGACTTCATAATGTTTAACAAGATCCCCGTATCGACCATAAAACTTCTTAAACGACGACTCCAAGCGTTCAACAACGTAACCTTGAGTAAGTAGTTTATTGGCTAGTCGTTTAGCTCTCAGAATAAAAACATTCAGAAGAAGAGCATGCCCAAGCATAACGTTGAGTTTGAATAGTTTTAAAAACAACCGCCCTAGCCAGGAGAAGATGGAATATTACTACTTACAAATGTAAAGTTTGTGATGTAGAAATTGAAATCATTTCGTTTGTCATAGAGGGATGTGTGAATTGACCGTCTCCAATCGACAGGAGTACCCAAGGTAAGAAGCAGATGTGTTGGCTATTGATCTCTACTCAAACAGGATACATCTGGCCGAGGTAATTCTTAAATTCTGAATTATTTATGGACAGAACATCGTCGATATACCTGTAAGTATATATAATGTTTATTCTGCATTACCATTTGTCACGTGTACTACAGGTTAAGGTGAAATCGCACTGTGAACCGGATGATTTATCATATTGCACTGCTATAGAGTCGCATCACAGTTTTAGCTGGATTTCATTTAGCACCAACATCTCTGACTGCAAGGAAAAGTGAAACAAGTCATATGGATGTTTCTTTCAATGGTCTACGGTTTGTTAAATTTAATTATAATTAAACTTATGAGAATTTATGCAATACAAGAAACAATATCAACCTTGGTCTTCGGCCTCGGACCATATGTTTTTTAACTGCATAAATTTTCATATCAAACCAAGATAATGCAATAATTGTTATATATATATATATAAATCAATTATTACAATATCAGTATATTACAAAAGTATTACATTAACAGTGTGTGTGTGTGTGTGTGTGTGTGTGTGTGTGTGTGTGTGTTGCTGCAGCAAGTGAACTATTTAGAGGTGATAGCACCGGGTCGTCATTTCACCATGAAAGGTAACAGAGGCTAGAATTCACCACATGTGCAATCTAGTATATATATATATATATATATATATATATATAATATATATATATATATATATATATATATATATCTTTGGGTACCAAGTCCTTGAGTGAATAGTTTAAAAACAACCCCTGCCTACAAATCACATTCCCGTGAGTCAAATAAATACATTAAAATAAGAATAACTCCTGGTCCCAAACGGTATAGACGACTCAAAGACTACAGGCGAGATAAATCCTGGTCACAATTCGTATAGACGACTTATCAACTACAGGAGAGAGAACTCCTTCAACAATTGGTATAGATGACTCAGCAAGTGCAGGTGATGTAACTCCTGGTCACAATCGGTATTACTCCTAGTCATAATTGGTATATACGATTTAAAACAGTTACATGGAAGATAACTCCTGGTAATAATAATTATTGACAATTCAACAACTACAGGGATATAACTCAAAGACAAGCCAATTACTACAGGGGAGACAACTCCTAGTCACAATAGGCATATACGATTCAACAAATACAGCGGAGATAACTCCTGGACATAGTCGGTATATAAAATGTAACAAATATTTTGGAAGATCCAAAATCATCAAATTACTTACATGCCGTTTTAGCATGAATTCGGGAATTTTATGTCAATATCATGAAAAGTCAGATGAGCCTCAATGCAATAAAAATTTGGCGACTTCGGAAAATCGGAGATTGTTTTGTTTGTTTATTCTTGTTTAACGTCCCATACAAAATCTTTCACTCATATGGAGATGTCACCAAAAACCGGTGAAGGGCTTTACATTTTGGCCTTTGCTCGGCACTTACGGCCATTGAGCAGTGAGGGTTCTTTAATATCCTGACATCTACTGTGGCACGTGACCTTGGTTTTTACTGTCTCATCCGAAAGACAGGAATCCAACCTGCCGCCGGCTGGGCTCGAACTCACGACCTCACGAGTCGTGCTCCATACCGACTGAGCCAGGTCGGTTCGGAAAATCGGAGATAAAAGCGAGGTCAAAATATATAATTAAAATATAATTCAAAACATGCAAAAGATTTAAAATTGAACCCCAAATTGAGACAAAATTATCCAATGACAGGGGATAAATTGTTGCTACTATCGTTTAGTCCTACTTCATATATTTCATATTTATAAACTCATATCTCATATTAGGCACTGTTAACACCATTTAAATTCTAAAAATGTTCTAAAGCTAAGATAGTCATTTTTACAGTGGTTACTCTTAGACGGATTTCGGCTATACCTTTAGAGATATTATTTGGCCTTGTATGATACCATTTTATCTTTAGTAAAAATCACATACTTTTCAAATTGGAGCTCAACTGATGAAGTCTAATTGACAGAAACGATATCGTCTTGAGCATTGTAACTTTGGTATTATGTTTATAATAATTATAAACTTAAGTCAACAGAACATAGTAGATCCACATTGTATTGTTACTTAAGTTGTTATTTAAATGTTATTCGAAAGGGAGCGTACCATAACTAAAATCATCCAGTATGAAAATATTCACGTGCATTCAATTTAATTGCTGTTTTTAAGCATTGTATAGTAAATGCAACATAATTTCATGGAGGCATTAGATTTCTCATGTACAGATAAAAGAAAGATAACATCAAATTAATTGAATACCATACCCTGTTTTTATGTAGTCTAATTAAGTAACATACATGTTTTGATTTTAATCAACACAACAAGGATAACTAGAATATATGTTTGAGGCCCTAACCACTCGGTCATGTATATAATTTACTTTAAAGGACTATTAACCATTAAATTACCTGATCAAGCAATAGAATTATATTCAAGACCATTGAATTAATAAACTGAGATAATACACGAAACATTGAAATCGTAAATCTAATCTACTATTAATCGTTATCGCTTCATTGCCTCTATTTACACGTGTTGTATCTAATTTGTAAAGTCAACTATGATCCTGATCTGTCTACAAAATATTCGTACATTCTGGATATATAAACAGAATTAAGATATATACATATATATGTGATGTATTTTATTCGGAAATTGACATATCAACTACAGAAACTGACATTTTAGCATGGACATCCGTGTACTAAATGCTGGGCATTTTACTTGTGGATATGTTTATATGGAATTTACTGGCGTTGGATAAAATCTTGGTACACAAACGACGACGTTAAATATAATAGAGCCATGTCTAACAATGTATGTTAACTATGTATTATCAAAATTATAATTGAAATACGTATACGTATGTGTCTATCTGTCTGTCTGTCTGTCTGGCTGTCTGTGTCTCTGTATGTATGTATGTATGTATGTATGTATGTATGTTGTGTGTGTATGTATGTATGTATGTGTATGTATGTATGTATGTATGTATGTGTATATGTGTATATATGTGTATGCATGCATACATAAATGCATACAAGCATGCATGCATGCATGTATGTATGTATGTAGGTAAGTAGATAGGTAAGTAGGTAGGTAGGTAAGTAGGTCGGTCATTCGGTCGGTCGGTAAGTAGGTAGATGTGTGTGTGTATGCATTAACTTTTTCTGGCCTACGATATCATTGTTATACAATAAACCGTTTATTCCATGTCGTAATATCTATTTCAAGAATGGACTTATGGTTTAAAATATTTTTTTTTCAGATTTCATCACCAGACACCAATGATTTTCAGTAAGTGATGTGTTCGTTTATTCTATTTCGATTTACGATATATGATTATATTTTCATGTATCACCCTTTCCATTCTTTGATTATTTGCATGTTCACGACGAGTAATAAGAGTCCCCGCCATCAAAATAAAACAGAAAAAGCGCGCACATACTACAATATATTCACAACTTTAGATTTTTCGGTTTACGCTGATGTTAATGTTTTGAAATATTTGAAGACATAATAAAATATATTGCGGGAAAAGTGGTCCCATTGTGAGATAGGATAAACTCCCGATATATGTTTTCCTCGTATTTGTAAAACATGACGTGTGGTCCCATTCAAGGCTCTGTCTTATGTGGTCCATGATACATTGTATATTTTCTGTTTAATCTGTCTGCTCCGACATTCATTCCTTTTATCCCGAAATACTTTACAACTGATTCGAGCGTGAATATTATACAAATATTGACCTGGTTTTGGTTTGATATGAGAATTAATGGAGTACAAAATCAATATCGACCGAGGCCGAGGTTGATAGAGCTTTTTTACTCCATAATTCTCATATCGAACCAAAAGTAGTGCAATAATCGTTTTATTTAACGAATGAACGCTTGTCAGAGTACATTTGTTTTCAATATGGATGCCATTTTGGTGACAGATAAATAGAATGATGACCGCTAGAAGAAACGAGCCGGCTTGGATCAGTCGGTAGGGCGCTCGACTCTTGATCGTGAGGTCTTGAGTTCGAATCCAGCTGGCGGCAGGTTGGTTTCCGGTCCTTCGAACTGAGACAGTAAAAACCGAGGTCCCCTGTCACAGTAGGTGTCGGCACGTTAAAGAACCCTCACTGCTCAATGGGCGTAATTCGGTGACGTCTCCAAATGAGTGAAAGATTCTTAAGTGGGACGTTAAACAACAATAAAACAAGCAAACAAACAAGCTAGACGAAACGATTGTTAAAGCATTTGTTCAGGTAATTTTTGAAAAGCAATAATTTGGTATTGTTAATGATATATACAAAACTATTGATCTAATATATTGATAAGTAATATATCTGATGCCATATACTACTGTAAAACATATGCAAATATAAAGTTAACGTTTCAAGAAATAAATATACTACTTCGAAAGAAGGTCTGTATCTTCACCGTCCTTATTTAGGCATTTCGAATAAGACCTGTTGACTATTGACCCACAGTGTGCGTGATTAATTTACACAATATGTGTTCTTCGCCATGACATTTTATCCAACCTCTTGATTGTCAAGAATTCCAAATATTTCCAATAACAATGGGTTTTTAATACTGTCCTTGAAGAATCTCAATTTGATAATAAGCGTTTTTTAAATATTTTTCATACTTAATAATTGGAATATATGTTTGTATTCACATTTTGTTCCATATTTGCGCAAATTTTCTGTCTGTTTTCGTCAAATAACTTAAATTCCTTTCCACAAGGTTTTTCATGTTTTGTATGAATGGTCATTATTCATAAGATCTCGATTAAGTTCAATTAATTGTTTTTTGTTTTCACAAACGATTAACACTATTTGACATATCTATGGTATGAGCATTTAACATTTAAAAAAAGCTCGAGAATATAGTGGTCATCGAATACATCTAATTTTTATTTCCATTTCTATTTTAGATATGAACACAACGAAGTAAATAACGAAGGAGTGTGCCGGAAACGGACGGTCTTAATCACAGCATTTTCATTGCTTCTTTTCCTGTACGATTTTTCTTCCGACATTCTTCTGGCTCTAGAGTATAACCGACAAGACCAGCAGCTGGAATTTATTTCCACATTATCCTTCATTGTAATACCCGCTGTCATTTATAACACCGTATCAGCCTATTACACTAGATTAGAGGATAATTGGTGTTCCACGGTGGAGATCATACTAACTTTTACGTTCATGCTAGGACCATTGGTCAGGTAAAATTTGTGTTATTACTGTAAACATCGTTGATACTCCTATGCTTGTTTTGATTTTATGGAGTTGTAAATATAAGTTATCTCCCTTGACAGTATTATGACGTCATCATTATAATTCATATATGCTCTATAAATTGTCTATTCCAAACTGCGGTGGGACCAATAGAAATATTCAGAATAGACATAGTTCGGATTATTGAAATTTTTAGGTTGAATAGACTGAGCAAAGATATATGCGATATTTTTGTATGTGTATTCTTTTTCCTGTAGATAGATCCAGTACTGGGTATATTTAGCTCTCGCTTGTGCAAAATACATACGATCATTTCAGTAAGGTCTCCAAATTTTAAACCACTTTCTATTGAAATTGTTAAATAAAAATTCAACTATTATTATACTAGCAGTGGCAATTCCATGTTCTACCATCTGCTGTGTAACTTCCAGAATTTCTTTTCAGATTCCTCTATCTAATGATCGTTCCTCGCCATTTACGGTTAATTAATGACATATATATATATATATATATATATATATATATATATATATATATATATATATATATATATATATATATATATATATACAGTAAAACTTGCTTTAGCGCCCACCTATGTATACAGACCACCTGGTCATAAAGACTGGTTTTTGTTGTATGTTATATATTTACACGTTCTATGATAGTTTGCTAGAATGAAAAGCCCTCACTCACCATTTCGTTTCTGCTGGAACTATTAGTAAACCTGTATTATATAATTGTTAGGATGTGTGTTACCTAATGTGTTGATGCACTATGCTGTCATAGTAATAAAGTGGTGCTTAAAGCGTAATATCTTTTTCATTGTTCTGTTCATAAAATTAAATCAAAATAATATTTGAGTTGTAAATATTGCATACATATGCACCATTAATCATTTAAAAGATCAAATGCTTCCGGGTATTCATTAATACATTATAAACATAAAGACTGACTAACCCTTTTGAATTGTTGACTTATTACGTTAAACGGTTTTTCCCATTCTCAGTCAGTTAGAAGACTAAATTAAAATAATGTTTACATTATTGAGAGATTCGTCACCTGCAATTTATTTTAAAATATACGTATTAGATGTTACACGCACTTGTTATAAACAAAGCATCATACTGGTTATACACAAAGTACATGACTTGCAGCCTTGACAAAACAGTATGGTTAGCCGTTGTCAATTCAGATAATGGAACGCACAGTCATTTGGCGAAGCAGAAGTATTGAAACCTGCCTACACAACGTAAAATATGACCGAATACTGTCAGAAGCTATACATTGTTGAGCTAAAAAATTATTCAGACAGGACAACCTCATCCTGTCGCTTTTGACAGTAAATCCTTTACATAAACATATTGAAATCAAGCGGTTTTTTTTTATTTTGTTTTGTTTTGTTTTTTGTTTTTTTTTTTTAAATTTTTTTAGGGGTGGGGGCTTTTAATAATTTTATTTTTCGATTCATGATACTGCTGTTTTTAAATAATTGGCGATATAATAAAACTGTGTACGGCATTTTGTGGGAAAGATGATCCAATTCTGAGATAGGATAGACAACCGATTAATATTTTGCCCATGTTTGTGAAACAGAAGCTGTGCTCACATTCAAGGCTCTGCCTTATACGTAATTCATATTTTCTGTCTCACTTAGATGTCTGACATTAACTTCAATTAGACTTTTATCCCGGGATATTTTCATAACTGATTCGTGTGTAAAGCGGACATGTATGAGGGGATGTTAATAAATTACACCTTGTTGATACGTATATTTACTGTTTCCTCTGCCAATGAAAACATTGCACCTTTTGTGTTTTTCATTTATAAAGAGCTATAAACAGGAGAGACCACTCTGTCGTGACTTGGTTACATCGTATTTTTACACGACGCTTATGCATAACATTTTCATTTATTACAGGTATACAAAGACATTGTATAAAAACTGTAGAGGCGAGGAAAAAAATGTAAAGGGGATTCAAAAATATACAGCACTAGTAATGCTTCTAGAGGCCTACTTAGAATCTGTCTCACAGCTGGTTCTCCAGTTGTATCTCAATACTGTCAGTGACCACGATGAGGATGTAGCTATACGTAAATATATTTCAGTGACGGTATATAGTGCACTTGATTCAGTAATTAAAGTTTTTAATGCACGTTAAATCATATTTTTCAATATTATATATATAGCAAATTGATAATCTTTGACTCAGGTTCTGGTTCTATATTTTATTTATACTGATGACCTATACACACACGGTTAATCTAAAATAAAGACAAAGTTACAGTAAACATAATAAACATTGACATAATGTACATTAATCAAAGACAAACACATAAAAGTTTCTAAATTCTAAAATTACAATAACTGAAGATTATTCAATGATATATTACAATTCGATCAATACTTATTGTAATGTGTAATACATAGCATGGACTTATTTAATGAATCACTTTACAATTTCACTTTAGCACAATATTAGAAAAAGGAACTAAATAATAACAAAGTATAACACTAAACATAATTACCCTAAGCAGTAGTTGCAAGGAACAGTAACTCTTTCTGCCAAACATGTCGCCGATGTAAATTGTATTTATTCAAACAAGACATTTATCCACAAAATAAAAAGGAGGGAAATGATATGATCTGTTAATATCATGCAGATATAAATAAATAAGAAAGCTAATAAAAAACAACCAGTAAATTTACAAAGAAAGTAGTAGAATTAAAAATTGCTCTAGGGTATTGGAATAATTGATCTATGACGAAATCCTATACAATAAAAAAATCAATACAATACAAATATTTAAACGTAATTAAATATTCACCTCCCCATATATATATATATATATATATATATATATATATATATATATATATATATATATATATATATATATATATATATATATATATTCAAATTGATTATAACTGGTATTTAATGATTTAGGGCAACAATACATTTCAAATTTGCTTTACTCAGACTATACAGTAAGTAGTAAGAACTATGTTTTGAAGGTATTGTAATATGCGCAATATTTTTCGGTTGAGATTTTTAATATTGCTACCACCCCTCCCCCCCCCCCCCCCCCAAGAAAAAAAAACGACTCTGACAAGCTGTAACCGGGGTTAACCTTCTCTTGGTGGGAATAACTCCAGAATCTTGAGTTCGTTTCTGATCATTTTATTTCCATGTACATGTATCTCTGTTTACTACATGTGTATATATTAATAATATGCCCTGTAAAAAATGAAACAATCATAAATACAGGTACATTTATATCAATTTAATAAATACAGGTACACATATATCAATTTCATTATGAATTAACTGTTCAGATGAAAAACAACAAGTCCAAAAAGTTGTAATCATATAATAGATATGAAACATATAAATAATCTGTAGTGGCGGCATTATAGATAAATAAATATAAGAATTTAGTACACTGACACAACTATATTGAATAATAACAGATACGGAGTTATCTCCCATATCACACTTTTTACACAAAAAGATTTAAGTATTTAAAAAGTCATTTCTTATTTACAACATAATTTCTTGTCTTAATCCATTACAATAGAACATATTTACTAACATAATAAAGAACATTGTACATATATAATTATTTCAATGAGAAAAATAATACACAAAAATGTGTTTACCTGTGTGAGTAACAAGGCACACCTGTGGCATTTTCTCATATAATATACTTGTGTAGCTGTTATAGTTATCTGTATAAATACTAAACCTTAGCTATAATTTGATTTCTACTATTTACGGGTAATAATTATGAAATTGCTATAGCATCTTATTGATTCAAATATATATGGTCAATTTACAATGTAACTAATGATAAAATCAAGTAGATTTTCACTTATGATAATTTATCACTGCAAATTACAAAATATTAATTTAATTTGGTTTTACAATATTACATTTGAAATACAAAATACCTTAAAATATAGAGTAATACAGCAAAATAAAATTTTAATTTGAAATACATAATAATTTACAAAAGTACTCACAATCAATCAGTCCTTGAAAAAAAAACATGTCTTTCTTGTTCAGTAGTAAGTGTAATGATTCAATACAAAGAAAAGAGACGGAAAATCAAAATCCAATAGAACAAGTTGCTTTGAACACCTTTCACCATGATTACCTATAAATCTGTGATGTCACTAGGCTTCTATTCATGAAGTATATTGTATACAAAACAGTACACAAGGATTTCT
>BROG01001690.1:20000-32941 GCA_030159075.1 Atrina japonica | reverse complement strand
TGTTTCCACTCTTGGCGCCATAATCTCCTTTCTCCTCTACAGTTTATGCATGTGGCCTTGTATATTGTGTGCAACAGACCATGTATTGAACACGTACGTGCAAGATCTTGTTTTCATCATGTACTTAGATTCTCAATGGATATTTTCATGTTGCATTACGAAATAAATCACCCCATAAAGCTGGAAGAAAACACAAAACATTAAACTAATATAAAATTCTTACTCTCTTTTAATAAAAAAAATCATTGTGGAACTATGACTCATTTGAGAAGAGAGACATATGAAATATCGTATTTATTCTGCTCTGAAGGATTTCAATATTATAAACAACATCACTATTATCGTAACGATCTCCCCTTTCTTATGCCATGCATAACTGTTTCTGTTACACCCACATTTAATTTTTGCATATGTTGATTCCTGAAACAAAACAAATATTGTCTCATAAAGTTATAATAAAAACTCTAGTTTGCACGTAGTGTACATATCGGCCTGTCGGTCTTCATCAGAGAAATGAAGGCCGCGATGCTGATACGTTCGGAATATTTACCAGGGAATTTAGAATATATATATATATATATATATATATATATATATAATATATATATATATATTATCTATATATATATATATATATATATATATATATTTATTCCTTTCCTTCCAGATTTGACGATCACATAAAAGGCGGTGAAACTCTATTTCTAGATATGTATCAAGTATCCGAGGAGTTCCGAAAGCTGTATCCAGAACATTTTCAAATATTATGTAGGGTACCGGCTTCATTTGAAAGATTTCATAAAACAAGGTATTTCCACTGATACTGCAGTGAACCATATTACCTTGTGTGTATGAATTATATATACTCAATACTTGATTTTTTATTCTGGTAAAAGGTAGGGAATGATACAAAACTGAAGTCCGTGAGACTTTTAGGTCAATGTGTTACAGTCAAAGTTCATTGAAACTCTTAAAGACATAAATTGATTTTTCTCTCAAAAACATTAACTTTCTGTATAGGGAGAAATGTCCGAAAAACTGAAATGTTAAAGCAAAAAGAAAATTTTTCAAAGTTTCAAAATTTGAAAAGTTTTCGGTGCTTAAAAGGAATGAAAATGCGAGATTCCTTAAATATCTTTCACATTATGCACCTAAGATATTGTTCGTACCGACCTTGAAATAATTTTTGCGACGCTGTTGAGTCATTAGATAAAAGGTCCTTGACATATGTAAATAAATTGTAAAATTTATAAAATGTTTACTTATGGTTAGTCATATGCAACTGAAAGATGTAAGGATCGATGTGAGAATTGTTATCCCAAAGTGAAGCTCGTATAGCCGTTGTTTCTACTGCCATTCAAAAAGGAAGGAGTTTGACATATTATATACTATTATACATCTCCAGGGAATTATCGTAAGATAGTCGTGATCTTAGTTCAAGGAAATTGACGGTTATTTGTATACATATACATTTATTATATGAATTATCATGACAGAATGTCAAGAACATGGGGTCAAATGTTTATGTATTCGAATAAAGATAAAGTAATTTTGTTAAAATGATAGACGTTTTGTATACATAGATATCCTAAAAAGGACATAAGCTTTTTATTCAAAATTTCTTTTTTTTTTTTGCCTTTTATATAACTTAGACTTATATGAAATAAAAAGGAGATAAACACAGGCATAAAATCCTTAAATTCCTTATATTTTGTGAAAATTGCTTGAGTAACCCAGTGTTGGTACTTTTTTCAACTGCAACTGATTAACTCAACCTTTCTATTTATATTTGAATACCGCATTGGACCAGGGCATTATTTTCACAAAATATATAGGAATATAAGATTATTTCATGCCTGTGTATAGCTTTTATTTGTTATTGTACATCAAGTGCAAGTGGATTTAAAGTAGGAAACACAGCTATTATCCCTTTGAAAGCTAGCGATTAACATTTTTACAAATATGATTGCGGACAATTTTCATTTAGGAGGTCATGTATAAAAATTTCATTTCCTCTTTTGAAACTTTAGTTTTCGAAAGTCGAACATTTTTTTCACTGTTGTGGTTCGTTCATCTCATGGTTTTATTGAGCAGGTTGGAATCAAAACATGAAATAATAGAAATGTACCTAGTTCTATTTAATCGAATATTCATTCCATTGAAATATACCAAAAATGGTCGTTTTCACGGGGAAGTTCATAATCACACTGGAATCATACAGTTCACTCAACTGATGTTACACAGACTATATTTCCTATCATTAAAGTTCGTTAATTTATAACTACGAGGACCGTCCACGACACAAAATGCCGTTAAGCATTCAAATGAAGTCTATTTTTTTTTTAACTTTTTATATTTCAAAGTAATTTTGATATTCTTCACGATTTTTATTATTTCTTTTTCTATACACCCACAATTGTATGCGTCTAAATTTACTTTTCTCTACAGGGACCAGCCTGTTAAAATGATTATTAGAAAACCGCATTTTGTTTTAAACAACGAAGACGAGGTAAACATTATATCCCATGGAAACGTGTAAATTGTAAATGATTGTTGTGATATAAATTGCCATTGAATCATTTCTAATTCATATCATTATTTTGTGATTTGGAATATATTTTATGCTTCGAGATCAGAATCGTACAAGGAACTATATCGATTTTGCTTAGTTTGCACCTAAAACAATAATGTTTTATGGAAATAATATTCAAATGAGTTTATTATATGTCATACTGAAATCTCATGAATGAGTTCATTTATTTGTTTTTAGCTAAATCTAGTATTTCTCAGTTACTCCTAAGTATGCTCCAGTTGATCATATATGAGTTTCGAAAAACAAAGTGCATGTATAAGTCATGATTATGATTAGGGTATTGCAATTTGAATTTACTGGTGGAAAACTATGTTTTACGTAGAATAACAACAAATACTATTTATTCATATGACTATGGCAGTTAAACCGAGTATTCGTTTTTTAATATATCGAAATAAAACCTAGTTTTTCGTATTTAAACCTAATTTAACTCATGTTCATTTAAGCTACGGAAAGAAAACAATAGGTTTGACTAGAGAACAACTAAGTTTAACTCAGAAAATTATATGTAACTGATAAAGCACGCCAAAATCAGTATTCATCCAGTCACTGAGTGTGATGTGAAAAAAACTAGGTTTGCCTAGAGAAAAACTAGTTTGACGACAGACAAACTAGATTTGACTGGAGAAAATCTAGGTTGGACGAAAAAAAAAATAGTTTTGACTGGAAAAAAACTAAGTTTGACTGGAGAAAAACTAGGTTTAAATACATTAAAATCAGATCGATACTCATTAATGTGAATGTGGTGCAATTGTTTCAGTTGGATGTATTTAAAGAATTTTTTGCAAGTCAATGTGACTTATGAGAATAGTATGTTTAACTGGAGACAAACTGTGACCGATCAATAGGGCTAATTTTTGTTCTCTGCGGCACGGATTGGTATATGTTTAACTAAGAAAAACTAGATTAAATTACTCATTAAATGATATTGTGTGCTATATTATTATACTACCTACAGTAATTGTGTTTTAGATAATTGCTATAAACTGGCACTTTCCACCTGCTGGAACAGTTCTTGTAGATGAGGTAAGATTATTCAAAGGAAGAGATTGAGCTTCTACTTTTTTTACCATAATCAGAAAAGTAATACACTATTTTCATCTCAGTCTAAAACTGCTATCAAATGTTGAAAGAAATAAACTGTCATATAACAATAATATCAATATTTAAGGGAGTCAAACATATATATATACATATATGTGTATGGTCAAATCAAGTGTGGTATTCATATACAAATAGTAACCTTGAGTATACGCTCTTTACAAACAAAGCTGATGCTCCTTTAAATGTATGATTTTAGGAAGACGTTGAGGCGTATTACAGAGCATTTCATCTCTTTGGTAAAACTATACAGACATCGCCGAAAATTGTAAGTTCCTGTGTATATCATAATATCCGAACTATTTTGAATTTCCTTCCATCTCTTCGTCTCTGTTCGTCAATTTTATAAGTAATCTTGAATTTCTTCTTTACCCGTTTCCTTTGAATTTGTCGACTCACGGTAGATGTGACCGATCAACAGGTCTCTAGAGGTACGCGTTTGTCAAATTCTCATCAGATTTGTATATTTATATGAAGATTTATGATTTGGTGTCTAAAAATTTATATCTTTAATTTTAAGTCTAACATTTCAGCGATCTGTTCGTTTGAGACCGTGGGATTGTATTTCATTTAACAATCGAAGAATGGCTCATGCAAGGAATCCTTTTCAAACAAGTGGAAAGGGATCGAGATTCTTGCAGGTAAATGTTTTCCAAAATCTGAAAAAAGAACACGACCACATCACCATCATAAATCATTATCAGATCATTATTTCAAATTCAACTGAAACCTTGTTTTATATATTTCATGGATTTTATACACGGTTTCAAATATAAAGTGTGCACCTTCTACTCATGATCGTTAAAAATAAATCATCTAAAATCTTTTGATTTAATCTTCGTAAATGTTATGGATTTTTAATTTCTAAATATGTATGAAGACTGTGATGTATTCTTTTTTGTTTTACATACATACATACATTCTCTCATATACATGTACATAGACCTCATATGTATCATTTTCAAACATATTTCATCCTCTATATCTTAATTACTTGGACATTCAATTTAATTTCTTTATATTCATTTGTACTGAGTTTAGTAAAAGTAGAGTGAAAAGGAGAAAAAGAGGATATGGAGAAAAAAAAGAGAGAAAAATGTCTTAAGTACTTTTTAATTTTAAAGAAGTTTGAGATATACTTAAACATGATGAGGCAGGAGTGGGGGACCAACAAACATCTTAATTGTTAAAAGACATAATTTTAGATTTAATAAACGCTGAACACACACACACACACACACACACACACACACACACACACACACACACACACACACACACACACACACACACACACTTTCAACAGTCGGAAACAAAGCGTATAGACATACAAACAATAACACACTCAACCACTATTAAAATCACATACACACCATTTCATATACAATGTATATATATGCACATAAGATAGATGAAATATTAAATATAAATTTTCTTTTAGTCTTTGCCATTAAAAAAAGAAATGTCAAAGAGAACTTACAGTCCATCACTATAACATTTAACAGAAACACTGATCTGTACACACAATACAATGTCACATGTGTCTCCAATAACATTGTTTAACAGACATTCATTAGAAACCACTGTATTGTCTGAAGGGCTCTATCTTTGTCCATTTGTCAATTTCACAAATAGTTTTCCATCAATGCCCCTGGAGTTTTCCACACATGGTAATTCATACGCTGATTTAAGCTTTTGTTGGTTAATTTTGGTAAGGTCTTCTATAACATGAAAGCTTTTATCCTTCAGCAATTTTTTTCTGTTTGAGTACTTCATGTCTCTGTACAAATTTACAAATGATGGTCCTGGGGCTATTCTTTGTACATTTTCCTAGTTTCTGAGCTGTATCAATGTCCGATTCACTAATTTAACTTTGAGTTAAGTATTTATGAAATTCACCACTTTTACACCACTTTCCTCTATCGACTGTTTTTGGTTTCTGTCATCAATTCCTGTTATTCAGACTGAGTTCAATCTCCCATGTTGTTCCAGCTGGCTATGTTTATTCTCCTGAGTTCTAAACATTTCATCTTTATCCAAAAGTTGTTTTTCTAGTTTTCCTACACTTTGTTTCAGATCTTCATTTTTACCTGAAGATCAAACACTCGACCTTCACGTGTATCTGCAATTTCTCTGTTCTCTTCTTTAATCTTTTCTCCGAGTTATCAATCTTATAGTTCATATCATCTCTCACGTTTTATATCTTTTCAATGAAAATATTGTCATCTATGTAAATATTTCATAACTACATACTTGACAAAACGTTTAATATTTTTTATTCAGGGTGGATATGCTAATGTCGATGATTTCAAGAGCAGACTAATGGCACTTGCAGAGGTAATCGGAAACAATGATCCTGTCAAACGCTGTTTTAACAGTGATTGGTTGTGAATCCAGCCACGCGGAAATTTAATGTTTTAATTCTGCAAGTTAAATCAAGTATAAGAATGACATCAAACACCCTATATACTTGGGCAATAATAATTTACCTGGTGTTTGGAACGTATTTTATGTAGAGTTTTAATCCATTTTCAGATATCATTTCCTTTCATACTCAAAAACGTATATATATTGTATTCATAACTATCTCTCTCTTATTTACCTGTATGAATCTGTTTGCAATAAACCTTTTTACACGAATTATGAAACCGTTTGCAATAAACCTTTTTACACATATTACACAACTTCTGATTATAATTTTATTTGATAGCATGTGACCCAGCTAAATGACAAATATTTACATACGGAGTGAAATTTCCTTCATTACAGTTATACAGAATGACAGTATTGTTATATCAAAAAAATCTGTGATCTAAATGTTAACCGCTAGCTGGCCTACGAATACCTGAAAATCTAAGAAACCCTTTCCATGACCATGTTACGACAGCGATTTGTCAGACAAGTATTCCGCCAACATATGTATGAATCAATAAATAATAAAATGACACACATTCAATCCATATTTTTATTAAAATCCATTAATTACCACAAAACAAACAAAAATTACTAAAAGAAATAGAAAACAAAAGACTAAACCTACATCTGTAGCACACTGTAGATCTACATGTCAATATCATAGGTCTATTGCGATTGATCTAGGTCATGTTATGAAAAAAAACACAGGCCACAAAAATGAAAATTTGCCATGTAAGTGAGTCGAAAAGAAAGTTAAAGAATTATGTCCTTTATCTTGGATAAACAGCTTGCTTTTCCGTCACCATATAGGCTATTCCTGTCAGAAACAATCCTATTAATTGCTTAGTTAATTACCATGTAACTGGGAAAATATTGAGTGTTGGGTAATACACAAATGGAACAAGTTATTCAATAAATGGCATCGTAGCCAACATATGTGAAAAGAAGATCAAGTCGAATGGGTAGGTCAAAATAAAGTCACAAGAAATTTGACAAATTAATATGTTCGTTTTCTTGTGGGCATTGTTGCTGGATTATGCCTGGTCGAAAAACAGCAACCACCGTAAAACCTAAATCCATGGAGTGTTTTGGAAAAGTTAAATGCGTTTCATTACTAGCATAAGTCAATTAATTTTCATTTTTGAACTGAATAAATGAAAAATCACGATTCACTTAGAACCTTAATATAGCTTTCACTTTCATATTGGAATGAAAATCCACACAGGCATAGAAACGCGTTAAAAACTTGATTTCAGAACAAAGGCCAAACGAAAAATATCAGCAAGTCTTTACGCATCATTCGGGATCACTTTAATGCATTCGGTGTAAGATTTACAAACGAGGATAGTCGTACCGTTTTTGTTATATCCTAGATGCAGTCCTGAATAAATCCGGTTAACAAGAAAAAAACACTCCAATCATCCCCAAAGGAAACAAACCACAACAGCTCTGAATAACAATGAGCTCTTTATTCCCACCAGTCTTCATCATATTCCATTTAGTGGTCTTATAGAAGAATCTGAGGATACGACAAATAACCTTGGTTCTTTTTTACAGTCTTATAAATGATAAATAACCCTAAACATGAGATTTCAGAAAATTCTCATCGAAAGCATTTTAACACGGTTGAACACTGTAAAAAAAAGTCAGAGTTCACATGAAATTGAATCAGCATAAAAATATGAACAGACGCGTTCAAATAATTAAAAAAAACCTGAAACTTCGATTATACAGCAATGTAGATTTTTCTTTTCTTTTTTATTTAATTCTTGCAATCGTTAAGGAAGAGCTTCATCGGTGACCTATTTGGTCAAACCCTTGATCCACCCCTGAGATGATCTGATCGAAGAACACAATTGTTGTAGAGGAGCTTAAGCACTTGGTACCTATAACGTTACAGACGGACAATTTGCTAAAAAAACATGTAAACATCTAACACAGCCAAGGAATTTGTAAAAAATAGTTCACATTAAAACAAGTCTTTTAAAAACCTCAATGATTTGTCGCTTCAGGTAAATAAAATGAGGCTATATTTGTTGTCATTTATGTTGAATCAAGCCCCTACCCCGTTCGAATGAATCATCATATGCGGAACATCAAACTGAGTTTTAAAACAAGCGACTTTTAGAACACCGGAGACTCAAACTAAAAAGCACTTTCCCATTTAATCACTTTGGGTAATATCTGACGTGTAGATGCATCCGGTGTTTTGATAGACTCTCTGATCATTTTTATGTTGAAATTAAATCATATTATATAGATTATTAGATTTTGTCTCACAAAAAAAGTTGTAAAAATGAACCCGTCTAAAAAGTGCCACAATTTTCACTTGTGATAAACTTATGCAGTGTACCGAAAATTTTTCCAACTACGTTTCCTTTCTCATGAATGCTTGTCATAGAAATAAACGCCGTCTTTAGTGTAACTCAAATAAGGTATGACTCGATATCCCGGATATTGAACCCGGGCATGAGAGAGAATTTGTGTAAAACAATTATTTCAACTGTTATATTACATTATAGCCGTTATTTTTTTAGAAGTAAACGTGACAAAAGTTATATTTGTATCATTTAACTGCTAATGTTTATATCTCATGCTTATTATTACAAATGATCTGACAATTTTTTTTAAATATATGGATAGTTGTAAATTCTACGTTACATGACTTCAACAACAAAACAACAACAATAACAACAACAAACCCCTCCCAAATAGTTCCGCCTTTGCTTTGCGCAGTATAAATTCTTGATGACAGAATTTAGAGACATTTATTGACCCCAAAAAACAGAAATTAAGGATAACCGATGTATCGATCTAATATCAAGATTACATAGATGGCCTAGAAAATAAAGTCTCACACAATGTCATTCTGACGTAGTTTTTTAATGTTTTTTATTGAAATTATGTGAATACTAAAGGAATACGACATGCTCCGAAAGAAAATGATATATAATAAATCCAAAGCAAGGATTGTGTTATTTTGACATTCACATCTATCATGCTCAAAGTCGAATATTTATGTTTTTTGAATCACGTTTGAAATTCTAAAAAACAAATTTACTTCATCATTTTTTATATTTTTCAGAAACAGAGGGACAAATTATATGTAAAACGTTCTTGTAATTACATCATTCCTGATATAGAGATATACAGGCGTAAATATTTTACTAACAGAATCCTTGAGAACGAATGTGTAAAATAATTTTAAAGTTTTTTATTTAATTGTTTTTAAACTTGACGTTTTGTATCACGATATTACCCAGTAATTAATCTCGCCAGCTTTAACTTTAACTAGAATGTCTAGCTTAGATTTGTCCAACAGTGTTGTAACAGTCATATTAAGAAAGTAGCCAGAATATATGCATCTTGAATGTATATAAAATATGTCGACGAATTATCTCCCTTTTCGTTTTATCAACAGTAGATAGAGAGGAGTCCGCGTTGTTGATCGCCATTCTACAGACCGTGACAGTATTTACACAGTGTTTGAAAATCAGTATCTAGACAAGTTCCTCGTTTGTAATACTTACTAAGGCTTATTATATTACCAATTAATTGTTTTTTGCCATCTTTAACCGATGTTTGAGCTTCAAACTTTTCATAGTTCGACAGAATTTCAAATTCCACAACGAAATAGCCAGACTCCGTGTTTTGTGAATAAGAAAAATGTTCAGACGGGTTGCCGTCTTTGTTATTGGAATACAGAAATTCAGCTGAAATGATCTTTGAAAGACGTACTATAGCACATTTGTCTTGAACGTGTTTCAAATAATAGTTTATTTGTGCCACTATTAAGGATGCTATGTCAATGACTTTTTGTTCGTCTATAGACAGATTGTGAGACACGTAGCATGGATAATACGCTGATCGTATTGACGCTTCGGAACATGATCTGTTATGTGGAATGTACTTAAATAGGCTCAAATCTCTATTCAGAATATTTTACCAACATCAAACATGTTGTTTTCTATACTAGCAAACACAATATCCTTTAATGTTTCATAAAGATCAAATGGCGTTGGAAGAAGTCGAGTATTGCTCGAAAGATTACTTATGGCATTTGAATATATTTCTTTTAAGTTTTCAGGGAAAACAATAGCCAGTAATGGCATAAAGTCCTCAATTCTTCCGTTAGACGTGTGCCATATTTCCGTTGTTCTAATACCATGCTCACTAAAGAATACCAAAACAGACTGATCTAGAGCTCCTGTATGTTTTAGCCATCTGAAATAATCTCTTATATCTTTGTCGGCAAACTGAAGGAAAACATGCATTTCCTGTCTATGTTCATTTATCCATGATAAAGAAAATTATTTTATATACTTGTGCGAATCGTTTTTAAATTGTTCATCGGCACCTCATGTTTAGGCATATTTCTATCACAAAATGTGGATGATCTTATTTTTGATTTTATATTTTCATGCTCTAAGAATAATAGATCTTGTTCATCCAAAACAATTTTTTCTATAATTTTGTAGCTTTAGATAATATGGTCTTATATAGTGATTAAATGAAGGCTGACCTTTAAAACCCCTAAACAAGTTAAATGTTGAAACACGGGGCCAGTCTTCTACATTATAAGTTGCATATCTCTTTTCACCGAATTGTTTCCACTTATATGGATATTTATCCATATAATCATTGTATGGAGGAAGCTCCTTAGAAAATGCCATCTTTCCTTTGAATGCAGACAACAGGTTCGGGAGTGATCCTTCCCCATTTTTTGTGTAACCCCGAAAAACATAACATTTGACATGGATGACGTCAGCGGAATATACATATACATTTGACGTCAGTGTTTTGGTTGGTAGGAATATCACACTGAAATCGTCTTTTCTATCAGTAACGTTATATCTACACCGTATTTTTATATCCGAGACCGGCTATCTCAGATATATTCTGATGGACATATCCTGACGAATTTATATGAATAACAGACGGTGTTTCTGGACATTGTAACAGGGAGATATTACGATGAAACATATTAGCAGATTCATGGAAAGGCTCAAAGCTTGGTATAATGAACGGTAATTGTTTTATATGCTTAAGAACTTTTGGTATGAAAGGCACATGGTTTACAAAATACAAGTAAATAAGAAACAGAAAAGATAAGATTAAAATCAATAGGTATGTCTGGTTTCAGAACATATTTGTCGATAATTTCCTCATTTCCACAGTTTTCCCGTTTACTTTATAAAATTAAATTCTTCATCTGAAATGACAAAACAAAACCTTATATTATTATATATTGATAATTTAATTTAAAAATACTTCTAACAATTATTATCATTATTGCCATTATATGTCTTACCCTTTTTATAACTAGGTGAAATTAAAACTACCAGCAACAAGAGGTTATTTATGGAGAGGATAGCTGTTTATCCCGTTCTTAGAAAAGAAAACACCAAGATATCGATATTTCTGGAAAAACTGAGTCGCTGCTGAACTCTAATGTATGACATGGATTCCTATTCATTTCAAGCGGAGTTTGCATACATTTTTGCGAAAGTACTAATGTTAAATGTTGATAACTGAAAGGACAAATCATTAATATAACCGTACACAGTTTGTAAGATTTTAGTCAACGTGAGCCTCGTTGAGATTCTTTATATATTTTTAGACTCCCTTAGTGTCATCTTTAAACCAATGGGTAGGAATATCATATTATTTAGCTATTCAATCTAACCTTAAACAATTCACCTCGTTTGTTTTAGTAAAATATAGTAACAATAAGCAGTATGTTGACCCATTTTCGACCTCTGATCCTTCGAAGAGCTGATCGATATCTTAACACACATGATGATGATGATGATGATGAGGAGGAGGAGGAGGAGGAGGAGGGGTATGCATACATGAAATTAAAACCACACAGATATGTATATCATTAATTCCTCTCACCTCATGGATGCTGATATATCTAATTTCTTGATATATTAAGACTCCTTTTTGTTGTTATTGATGTATTTTTGTTTAACATCTAGCTCGAATAATCTTTCACACATCTGGAGAGTGCCGGTTAAGGGCTCCAAACTACGGTATATTCGACACTTATGGCCATTGAGCATTGAAGGTTCTTTAACTTGCCGACAGCTACGGTAACACGGAACATTAGTTTTTACTGTCTCATTCCAAGGACAGGAAAAGCCCGGCGCCGAGGCTCGAACCCGCTCACTTTACCATGGAGAGACGACGGCTCTCGATTCCTTTGTAAAAGTATAGTTTTGGTATTCTTAATTTAACTTACAAGTACTTGATCGTTGCGACTAGTACCGCTGTTGGATCATCTGAGTCCCCGACGGTATACATAAACCCAGTAACCGGTATTTCGATACTAAAGTAATATTCTTCTCCATTGCTGATATATTAATTTACGGTGGGTACTTTTAGACGGATTTGGCAATACATTTAGATCTATCATGTGTAATTGTATGATACCACATTTTTCGAAGATGCAGTTTTATTAAATTCTAGTTCAACTGATGAAGTCTGATTGTCAGAAATACATATTGTCTATTAAATTGAATATTACCTGACTATCAGTCATCAGTCATCGATTATGATTTAATATTTTATAGATGTGCCTATGTATATGTTTATAAAGGAGGTCCATAATTCCAGTACATGAGAATCAATATACACGAGTTGTTAAATCTGTTTCTATCACAACTGAAAACATTGGTAGTATGGATTATTAGTGTACATCATGTCTAAACACTATCAGGCTCAGACTCTAACGATCACACCATACCTGTACCTTGCTTTAATCTCCAGATTACATCAATATTTCAAAGGTAGGGAACGCGACATTGTTCGAGACCGACAACGGACACCT
>BROG01001690.1:2500-12500 GCA_030159075.1 Atrina japonica | reverse complement strand
CGACTACTCTATTTCACTAAGTAAAATGATGAGTCGCCTTTTCGTTGGCGGTTGTTGAGACGTCTGTATTAACTGTGACGAGGATACACTCCTCACGGGTGTCATTAGACTTGGTTGTGGATTCACGGCGGGTGTGACCGGTCGACAGGGGATGCTTACTCCTCCATGACTTCTGATCCCACCTCTTAGTTTCCAGAGGTCAGTGTTTGTCCATTTTTACCGGATTTGTATCTATGACCTGGACATACTATTGATTTATACTTTGGTATCTGAGATTTTTTTGTATTTGTTGTATTTGCAATTCTTTTTTGTAGGTGGCATTCCACAAAATTAATAACTTCTTTTAATAACATATATATAACTTTTAATTGTATAAATTTTAGCGAATAATTGTTGATTTTTATGTAATAGGTAAATACAGATAATCGCTAAAATCCAAAATAAAGTATGGCCTGATCCGTCGCACAACTGTTACATAATCTAAGACAGATTTAAAAATTACTGTAGGGATTACTTGTTATATTGAAATAAAAGATAACTGATAAATCTTCTTGACGTACAATTTTCGAAACATCTAGAAAAATAATATAAAATTGAAATAGATGAAATAAGATAGATTAAATTTAAATTAGATGGGTTCATTTCCTGCTTGTAGACTAAACAAACATGCACATTACATGTATCTACATGTAATTAAATAAGAAAATTATTGTTGAGGTGAATGGTTGATAAAATGATCCAAAGGGTTTCAGTATCCCGAAGGCATCCTGCTCGCCTTTGTTTTGTCCTTTTTACAAAAAATAAAAAAATAATAATAATTAAAAATAAAAAAACTGTCCTGCCCCTTGTCAAATATTTGAACGTTTAAATCTATCAAAATAGTTAAAAAAGGAAAGAGGTAATGTCTTTCTTCTAGATTTCTAGCTGGAACACTAAATATTATTGAAAACAAATATTTTGCTTTTTTTCCTGCAATAAAATAATTTTTTAAACAACTTATCACAGGATGTTATATAGGGAAAAGGGTTCCCAAGAATACAACAAACTAACCATCAATTTATTACTTAATATTTGTATAATATATATTCATTATGAATGTATAAATTTTGGGAATGAATAATCTGGCTCCTTTGTAGGAGGCATAAGAGGCATTTACATATGCCAGGATTTTTCCCGAATTTTGATTATTTTCATCAACTGTCCTATTCATTATTTTCATCATATTTTTTTTCTATATGATCAATTTAGAATTGTTAAATTCAATAAAACAAGTTGTAGGTATAGAATGAGGAAATAACACCTTGAAATATACCAAACTTGCGGTTTTTTATCAAACAGCCTTTAAGAGAATACTGTACCACCATTTGATCTTGAGCCAAGTGTGACCTTGAACATGACCTTGACCTTGACTGAGCGATAAACCGCATCAAAATGAACCTTATTTGTACGTTTCACAAAAGTATCATATTCAATAAAAAAGTAATAATTATGTCAAAATGTACCCCGAGAAACAGAAAATGTGAAGCTGTTTTCCATTGATGACACAAAAGCATGACTGTTAATTTCTATTTTTTTTTTCATAAAGAGCAACGTAATTTATTTCTTGTTGTGAATTTACAATTCAATTCATTTCGTCTGTGAACAATTTGTATCGTCTGTCACCTTTTTTACATTACATTGCAAACAGCAGTTCCAGTTTAGATTACTTTTTTGACATTCTGGTCACGTGACCAAGCGTCTTTTTACCCCTTAAGATATATTCTTGTTGGTGATCCATTTATTTATTATCTAATTGCAGGAGAATAAGGAAAAAATGAATACGTATATTCAGTTTTAAGCTGTATTAATTAAAAATCATTATTTTTTTTTTCAGATATCAAAACAGCAAATGCAAGTTATTCTATGTGCATTATAATTAATAAATAATTCATAAATTGACTCATCACTCTTTAAAAAAGGCAAATCGTACTTACAGGAAACTAACTATAACATTTTCTGCCTGCTACGGATCAATTACTTTTGATAATATTGACATAAAAGCATGAAATGTGGATAAAATGGGAGAGAAAAATACGAGATTATTCCCGAAACATCGTAAAGTGCTACATAATTGTCTTAGTAGTACAATTGCATGTTTTCCTATCTTGTGTACGATTGAAACATGGACGTTGATTCTGTTTAGTATGGCTCAAAAGTCAAGAAGTTCATATCGGATGTATTTTTGAATTCAATAAACATACCTGCAGTCCCAACACTTAATATATTCATTCAAAACGATCCTCCGGGAATTTTAATCGCTTGAAAGTTTATCGGATTCGCATTTTTCGTTCATAATACGCGGAAATACAAACTCTATGGAAGATTAACACTGGCAATATGGCCTCTGCAGCTACGTCATTTTAACACAGGAGCAGCAATTGTATACCACTGAAAATGATGACGTAATATGCAAAGAAACTTGCGGAGGTACGTTCGGAGTATTTTGAGATTTATTATTATAAAGTATGTGAAACTTCCGAGAATATACAACGAAAAAGCAGACGAAACTTTCACAAGTGTCGATTCATTTGCATATCTAATATCCCGATTTAGGTCTACATACCTTATCACTAATCAGTTCAGCAAAATAAATACAACAGTACTGGTGAAGTCAGCAAAATATGTAGATCTAAACTGGACTTGTTTTTATATTTTCTAAGCAAACAAACATGGCCGGTCATCACGGAAGCACATCAATCTGAGTGTAGGTACGTCTAAAATCAGGATAAGACTATGACACTTTATTAATTTTGTGGTTGTTTTGAAATTAAATAATTAGATCAGACCTACAATAAAAACTAATTTATAAATACATGCCAATGTAATATGAATAATAAAAGTGTCACGGGATTTTCAAAGAATAATATGTTATTTTTTTGGGGGTACTCTAAGGCGTTAATTGACTGTGCAAGCAATGTGCCAGATCAATCTAAAGAATTTCTGCGCGTGACTTTTAATTTATTTTACGTCAGCAGTTTGTGAGCTCACACATACTGCTCCCTGTTTACGTTGTCGCCTACGTACCGCCATATTGGACGGTGAAAATCCTATAGTAAATATCCGTATACTTTGAACTATCGATATATCTGAATTCACAATTTTAGACAAACCATTTCCTAAGCAAAAAAAATTTCCGGAGGATCGTTTTGAATGAATATATTAAGTGTTGGGACTGCAGGTATTTTTATTTAATTAGAAGTTTCTCCCTCATACTGATCAACAGGAAACCGGAGGAATACTGTCGCTGTGCATATCAAAATCTGTCGAAGTTTCACTTTCGGTAACATTTTACACCTTCATAACCAGTACAACTTTAGTACATTATATTAACGTTACAATAAAAGTGCAAAAACTTGTTTACCAAGGATGACAATGACAGAAATAGATCTATTTAACCTTGCAGTTGCAAAAATTGTCGATATCTAATTTCTATATTTGTTCCCGATGATTATAATTAACTTTAATTGAAATGTTTGGACAAGTTGTTTGTCCAAAACATAAATTCCGTGATGTTACTAAATTAGCCGCCAGCAATAATTTTCAGTATGTATAGTGCATATGATACAATTATTGTCCTGACTGTAGGGAAACATGCGGATTTGTATACCCAAAGCAATTCATATTTTCGAGGGAGAACTCCGAGCGGAATGTGACTTGTCCCGGGTAAACAAATACTCATGTCTCCCTACAACCAAGGCAATATTTTTTTTATTATATCTTAATACAGAATCAACAAAAACTGTCGAATAAGCTGCAAGGGGTTTCGCATGAGGGAGACATGACGTACGTGAGGGAGATATGTCGCACGCGAGGGAGACAGAAAGTGTTGTCTCTCTGACACGTGACGGCTCTCAACCAATCCATGACTGTGTTTTATTAGAAAAGTATACTAATATATTTTATCGTAGGGCACATCAATTTTAATATTTTTTATCCGTTATATTTTATAAGTTAATAATTTTACTAAAAGTTTTACATTCGTCCATATACTCTTTGTGAAAATTCGCCATTTTCTAAAATTAATTGGAACTTTATCGAAAATAGTTCTATTATCTCATTGGTGTGGCTTGGATGCATTAAACATTTTGATATATACCATCATATACATGCACAATTTTACCTTTGTACATTTCATTTTGTGGGTATCATAAATTCATAATTTACTCAAGGTTATATAAAGTTACGTCATGTTTTCATAGTCTTATATAAATGTTCGCATAAGTGTGTGTCCTGAATGACTATATATATACATTTAAAACAATTATTGAATTAAACTTCATAAGTTTGCTTGACAGCAATTGATTATATTCAGTTCAATTTGTTTTGTGGATGTTAATATATGAAAAAATTATTTTCAAGTAAGTATTATTTGAATTGTACTACAAAAATTTCTATGTTCATTTAACACAAATGATATTTAATCATAAATTCTCTCCTATATTATATAAATGTTAAACAATTTATATGTTTTACGGTATGTTTAATTTCAAGAACAGTGTGTATATAATTATTCCCCAAAATATAGTATATCGCTTCACTAACTTTTACAGAAAATCAATTATAGTTAAAATACGTATATCTGTTTAAATTCATGTAATTACACATGTAATAACTTTAATATGTCTTCCTTTTTAAGGACAGTCCTCCTTATCAATGTACTATTTTTTCCCAAAGGAAAAATCCTCCTTGAATAATAATATTTCCGATTAATTCTGGAATATCAGGAATAATGGTAGTCTTTTATAATTACACTTTTGTTTTTAAAATTAACTCACATATTACTGACATATTTTTAATTTGATTGTTACTTCTTTCCGAGTTAAATTGAGTTCACTTTTTAAAGTTTCGTTAATTACTTGAATATTTGTAGTTATTTTCAGTGCTTGTGATTCGGTTTCTCGGTGGAAACCAATTGTGGTCAACGATTTTAACATATGTTAACGATATTCTGTCTTAATTTTGTTCTTTCACTTGGTACTTCTCTTTTTTTTTCTTTTCGGTTTGTTGATGTATGTACTTATCTTGTATAAAATTGATTTGACTTGTTGGTCTCTTTATATACAGACTGCTTGTGCTTTCTTTGGTATAATGAGCAGCCGGCGTTGTGGAAGACTCAACTCTTCGTTTTACTTGAGTTTTTTTTATCTTTTTAATGAAAGCTCTTAAACTCCGATAATAATTTCTAATCTATTTCATCCACATAAATTGTGTAACTGTGAAAATTACCATTATTCGGATTTATTTTATTTTATTTTGTCTAATTTTAATTTGTCTATCAACTAATCCTTGTAATTGTCTGTTATTTCTAGTTACTGACCAAAATCAAGTACGAAATGTATTTTGTTTTTGTTCTATTACCATGTTAAACTTTAATTGTTTTACACATGTTATAAAAAATAGTGAAATTATTTTCATACATTTTGTCAAAAGAGTCCCTTCAGATTTGGATCTATCTCATTATATGCCTTTATGACCGTTCACCTCATTTATTTCTTTGTTTCTTGCATTATCATGTTGTTTTTGTATTTTCCGACCACATATTTTGCGTTTCTGTACATTCTTTGAAATTCTGACAAAGAAATATCATATCCGCTATCTGAAACATCTCGAAAGGTCGGGACCGTTTAACAATATGTTCATCTTTAACCTTATCAATTCCGTCATCTAAAGATTCCGAATCAAGGGGTACAACATAGATTTATTTTTAATTGTTTGTTTCGTTTGCCATTGGGTATCTCCCAATTATCCAGGTTAGCTAACATAAGGTGTCAAAACACACACACACACACATACACACACACACACACACACACAAACACAGAGAGAGAGAGAGAGAACTAACTCAGTGATGTATTTGTCCAATATTAACCATACTTATTTATTTCTAGTAACCTTTATAAAAAGTATGATAAATATCAAATCTTATCAATATGTCTATATTTGTAATTATTTGGATTTTTCAGGTCAGTACAGGGACTAGAGAACGTCGACAATTTTAGACAATGTTTAGAATACCATTATTCAAAAAATTTCGTCAATTGGAATCCGTCTGTTTCCGCTTAAAGACAATAGGAAATATCTTTAACCTAAAACGTAAGATTCCATTATCATCATCATCATCATCATCATCATCATCATCATCATCATCATCATCATCATCATCATCTGTACCATCATCATCATCATCATCATCATCATCATCATCATCGTCATCATCATCATCTTGCTTGCAGCAATCTGGTGGCAGAGTGTTCGACTTGCAAGCGGAAGGTCGTGTTCGATTTCAGGTACTAGTCTTGTCAGAGAATTTAAAAATTGGTATCGAGTTTTCAACGCCAAGTGCTTTGCATAAAATGTGAAAGTAAAGTGTCCCACGGCATTTACTTCAGCTCAGGCACATTTCAAATTTTTGGCACTTTACACAAGGTTGGTGACATCTAAGTGTACATTTAACATTTTTAGCAGCAAATAAAAAAAAAATCAATATAAAAAATCTAATGTTTTTTATTATTATTATTATTATCATTATTGTTATTATTATTATCATTATTATTACATAGTTAGTGGTCGGTACAATATTATTTGGCAATGATGACGCTGTTTTTTGCAAATGTGAATGATTTCATGCAATATAATAAAATATTGACTATTAACTCATCAAGAACACGAGTCATAATTTGTATGTTTATTGTTGTTTAATGTCCCATTCAAGAATATTTTACTCATATGGAGACGTCACCAAATGCCGGTGAAGGGCATCAAATTTTGGCCTATGCTCGGCACTTACGGCTATTGAGCAGTGAGGTTCCTTTACGTTGCGACACCTACTGTGACACGGAAACCACGGATTTTACTGTCTCACCCGACAGACCGGAAACCAACCTGGACTCGAACTTACGACCTCACGATCAAGAGTCGAGCGCGCTACTGACTGAGCCAGGCCGGCTCAACAAGAGGCATAATAAAGTATTGTTATATTGCTTATTACAAAAGCGGTGTATACCAGTGTTCTTAAAATTCGAGAAAAAACTTTTAGAAAATTTGAGGTCACATATTTTCTTTTTCTCAAATTTGTAGTATCAAAACATACGATTTTTTACTCTTTACACAACAATTTAGAAGCAAATCAAAAGAGAGACATTTTGGTGTCCTCGACAACTGCTTTTTACTACTAAAGTTGGTACCCGATGCAATAATTACCAACAAACTAGAAGTTAAAGATACAGCAAAATCAAACATACACGCTTCCTACTTAGATACTTAATTACAAGAACGCAGACAGGAAATTAACAGCTAGGCTATACGACAAAAGCTACCATCGTAAATATTCCTCATATGGCCTTTGTATTTCAGAAATGATTCGAAATGCCAAAGCGTGTTACCATCATATGAACATTTTAAATACAGAGCTAAGGTACTCACTGACAAATTATTGACATAGGGATATCTAAAAGCGCGTTTTTAGATGTCAATGTTCTGCAAATTTAACGGTCGGTATAATGGTTTTGTTTCACTAAATGAAGTGTTCAGTTACTTGTGCAATAGCGGTTGTTAAGACGTCTGTACCGATTGTGACAAGGATTCATTCCTCGCTTATTTCATTTGGATTTGACTGTAGACTCATTGCAGGAGTTTCTCTTTAACAGGGGATGCTTACTCCTCCATGGCACCTGATCCCACCATAGTTTGTTCATCTTTTTACAAATTTTTTCTATATGTCTCTGGCGTCCTTAATACCTATACTTTGGTATCTGAAATTTTCATATTGTCAAGATCTATAACGGGGGTATTTTTGTCAACAGAGGAATTGATTGAAAATTGTTTCACCTCACTTAATTGAATCCATCCTTTCCACCCTAGCTATACTTTAAATTTACAGTATATCATTCGATAGCAGAGAAAAGAGTTTTTCAACAGAGAGTCTTCAAAACAATATTTTGTAAATAATCTAAATTTTTTTTTTTTCAACAGATGGTTTTTGTCCGGTTGCTTCGAAAGTACATCAAGAACGCTTTTTCAACACAGGACGGGTCTGCCACGTGGCGCAATCTGTAATTACACCAAGTTCACCTACTAATCATAGTAGCTGGTTTAGTTTAATTCTATATAATTGTTAAGAGAGAGAGGGGGGAGAGACTATTTGCATATATATGGCACCAGAGTCTAGACTAATTATATTCATAATCGTTTGTGATCTATCTCTTTTTGTGACTGTATGTGTATCTAATCATGTTCCAAGAGCGTTTGAACTTTATAAATGCTAAGTTCACATCTGTTAATTAAATTAACTAATTACGATTTCAAATTCTAAATCCTCATAATAAACCTCATGATTTCAAATTCAAAAACCTCATGCCTCATCTCTTCCTTTCAGACGGATACTACAAGTAGTATTTTAAGGAGGGTAACGCTGGACGAGGACAAAGGGAAAATCGCAGTCGATTGGAATGACGGGAAAACATCCAAGTATTTTTGGAAATTATGCATTTGATGGAAATCATATAAAATGTTGTACTATCTATTTCAAAAACAAACAAAATGCAAAAAAAAAGAAGCTACAAATAAAATATACAAAGCTATAGTCTAGAAACATTTGTAAACTGAAAGCGAATTATTTGTTTTAAATAATTAAAAAGAAATTAAATAATATAACATGTTAATATCTGTCTGATACTGAAACTGTAGAATAAAGTGCTTATATTGGGTAAAATATGGAATATCCAGTCAAATATCCGAGCCAAGCAACTTCTTATACCTACGGTGGTGGCTGTCTTGGTGCCATTTTGTTGTTTCGACCTTTCTCCTCGGAAGGACGACGAAATCAATAGTTTTGCAAAAGGACAACAAACTTAGCGACCCTCAGTTCTCGTGATGTCGCATAAAATGGCTCCGAAAGGAATAAATTTTATATTTTGGAATGGCGAGCGACTCTTCTGTTGTTTTGCCCTGAAAGCACGAGATTGTTGTTTTCTCAATTCGCCATTGTATCTGAAGTATGCGAAAGGACGAAAGGTCGCCAGTTACGAAAAGTGAAAATATCCTTTCGTGGCAATGACGAATGTATTGACAATATGTGGTTAAAATGTGAATAGCCAGTTTGTGCATTTGTGAAATTATTACTTGATGACTTATTACTGGTCTAAAGCAAACATTCTGAATTTCAGTTATTTGATTATATATAAAATTGTTGAGGTCTTTTTGACAGAACGCGCGTCATAAATGTTTTGATCTTCCTATTGCAAAATAAAACTTTGGTATTATGTTGATGATATTGTAAAAGAGGTTGCTACTCACTTATTTAATCTGGGTTCGATCATGAACTCGCGGCGGATGTGACCGTTCAACTGGACAAGCTTACTCCATCATGACACCTGATCTCTCATCTAGATTTCCGGAGGTCCATGCTTTTTAAATATTCACACAATTTGTATATTGTATCCTGAACATCTTTAAGATGTATATTTTGGTTGTAGGGGTTGTTGATTAATCTTCTAGGGTACTTTCGTTACATCATCTGGACTTTTTCTCATTTATATTTAGTTATCACAGTATGTGGCTACGTTTCAACTGTAAATGTGATAAGTGCAGAGATCCTCTTAGTAATATGCCACGAGTCAAAATGGAAGAAGTTCCTCTAAATATGACTATGAAAACAGTTACAAGGACAGGTGTAGTAAAAATAATTTTGTTCTGATGCAACACAAATTGTATGTTGACTTGATAAATACATACATACATACATACATACATACATACATACATACATACATACATACATACATACATACATACATACATACATACATACATACATACATACATACATACACATTTACATACATACATACACACATACATACATACATACATACATACATACATACATACATACATACATACATACATACATACATACCATACATACATACATACATAACATACATACATACATACATACATA
>BROG01001689.1:0-32978 GCA_030159075.1 Atrina japonica | reverse complement strand
AAATTGGAAATAACTACCATTTTAAATATTAACATTTTTGCTTCTTTCACTTTTACTTTACCTATTATACTTCTCAAGATAATGTCAAAATACAACCAAAAACATGAAAAATCTACTTAATTCAACACAATTAATTTTTACAATGGTTTATTGAAACTTTAGGTTCTATAGATGTATAATGGCATACACTTTTGTTTTCAATGGGTTTCCATGGAATGGCAGGAAAAGTTAAACTTTGTTATTATTGGGATATTATAGGGTGATGTGTACCCCAGTAATGTAAAAGGTCTTAACTTTTGACAGAAGACCCCTAACAAAGCAATCAGCATGTGTGTGTTGAATACCATGGTTGTGTTGAATACTATTGCAGTAATCAATTGATTTGAGTTTTACATCATAGGTGTGTTAAATGGCATCGCATTAATCAATTGATTTGAGTTTAATACCATAGGTGCGTTGAATACCATCGCAGTAATTAATTGATTTGAGCTGAATAGCATGGGTGTGTTGAATACCATTGCAGTAATCAATTGATTTGAGTTTAATATCATAGGTGTGTTGAATGGCATCGCAAATTGAAAAAACATAAACAACACATAGCACATTGTCTTTCAGTAAAATATACAGCACAAAGCTTTAACAAGTAATGATAGCAAAGCTCTTTACCATAGTGTTCTATGGTCTTCAAAACTTTTACTCCATTGCCTTAAATTTTCATAATATAAAGTTAGAATTCTCAGAAGATGGCTGCCTCAAATGTCTAATCTGATTGGTAAAAGTACACACGTGACAGTCAGATCCTATAATATTCCCTTACCTTAATGTTCCTTTAAAATGTATAAGACAAGGTATCATATGCAGTACATACATTTTCCCATCATATTGAGAACAATTAAGAAAACAACTTAAACTCAGCAAAGCAAACTCTTTCTGATAAGAACATAAGCTGTATACACCTACAATCCAAACCTTTGTAAAATTGAGGTGCATTCTGAGGATAATTAAAAGACATTTATCATAAAAAAAATCACCATAGCATTACTTGAAGTAGATCTAAATATAAATGAAATATAAATAAATGAACTGAGTTTGTTATATTCAAGATATACTATATATATATATATATATATATATATATATATATATATATATATATATTTATATATATTTATATTATATATATATATATCAGGCATTTTGAAATAATAGAAAATTACTGGTCAACCAGATCAGTGAATAAAAGAATTTCACTGGTGAAAGAAATTTATTTTTTTATACTTGCCTGCATATATTTTTCACAAGACTTTTGTAAAATTTACTGGTTATTCTGGTAAGACCAGTGGATTTCAAAAACTCTGATATTATATATATACCTATATCTTTTCCTTCCTCATTTTGATCAGCACTACATTCAGTCTGTAGGTTTATCAATTTTGCTTCCTCTGGGGATCCAGAGTCTACCACTGGTGTTTCCTCTGGGGATCTAGGGTCTACCATTAGTTCTTCCTCTGGGGATCTATCGTCTAGTATTAGTTCTTCCTCTGGGGATCTAGAGTCTACCATTGGTACTTCCTCTGGGGATCTAGGGTCATCAATCTTCTCTGATTCAGGCGCATTCAATTTAGTTGTGCTTTTCATTTCTGTAATATCACAAGAGACACATTTTACAAACAATAGTTATAGCTTAGGGTATGGTTATTATAATGACACTTCATAAAAATTAGATTTCAGCATAATTATTTTAAGAAAGCATTTTTCTATATCTAATTACAGGTAAAACACATAAACTGAATGCATAATATCTAACATTGTAAGAATTTCGTAAAAATAAACATTTTCATTTATGAATATCATTATTCGGTATAGCCATTAGTGTTTCCATAATGTTTATGCATGTTAGATCAATAATAATATATTTTCAAATCTAAATGTATCACATGTACAAGAAATCAGTGATAAGATGTCGTTCGACTCCAAACAATGGAATTGAAGACGCAGTGAGATGTAGCACATTATCTCTCAAAGAGATATATAACACACAAGATAATTATTATACAAATCCATGCTCAAGTACAAATTAATGTCACTTTGTAAGAAATAAAATCAAAGTACTGAAAGTACTGAAGTGGGTTGTTATTTTGGCAAATTAGCAATGGGAATCAAACTACTTCTATCTAACACACATTTAATTTGAATAAATTAAATCAAAGTTGATCTAAAAACAAAAAATAAATTAAAATTCCAGTGTCTATATAAACTCAATATTAACATTCTAAAATTTATTTGTCGTCTCTTCCGCAGCAACTTTAAACATTTATTTTACCTGTCTATTGTCTGTTGTGTAATAACGCTCATTTCAAATAAAATGTAAGCAGTTATGGAACCGCTTATGTTTTATTTTGAAATGAGCTTTAATACACGACAGACAATAGAGAGGTAAAATAATTTTTTTCACAGCAAAAAATGGGTGATGTTAAACAAATGTTATCTAACCTAAACAATCCTATGTAGGGCTATTATTATTCTCTAGGCAGACTCAACATCACTGGTATCTTATATAGTGGAATTCCATATTTATAAATGGATCGATGATGTTTTGTTGAAACGAACTACAAATTGTATTGTATAATTTTGAAAGGCAGAAGTAAGAAGAGTTATGGGGTATTTCATTTAACAATTAATCAAACTAGATTTAATTTCATTTACACCAAAATATTTGACTTTTGTGTAAAAATTGAATTTTTGAGTTGGACTATATTTTATAAATGCAACCTTCATGACCTCTTCACTGCTAACAGGATAGCCCTTGATGAAAATTTGATGTAAACCCATAATAAGTTGTTATTACATAACAATCCGTAATTAGTTATAGGAAATGATAAACATTTTCTGAATTGTTACTTTCCGACATGGTTCATAATTTCAATGAAAACAACATAACTTCCAGTTAATGAGTTTATCACATAGATGACTGGAAATATGTATTATGTGCAATGGAGGGACCCAGATTTGAGAAGTGGCTTAAAAGGAAAGGCAAGACACTCGTTAACTTTATAAGAATGAATATTTAGTCTAACTTTCCCCTACACAAATGACCTGAAATGAAATTTCATTGAATGTCATCAATGAAGATATTACGAAACTGAAAATTACCTTGATCACATTTATGTTTACGTCACAAAATATGAGTACAAACTATTCCACAAAACAGAATGGAATTGGACCACTTGAAAGAAGCCTGTTCCATTGAAATTGTGAAAATTTGATATTATAACCAGCATTTTAGTGGACAGACTTATAAGTAAGGAAAAACATATCCCTATTACATGTATTCTATTGGAAAACATCAAAGCATATCATTTCATGACCTTCAGAGAATGTGAAGGGTCTTAACAGCTTTCATTTATTGAAACCAAATGAAATGTCGTGTTTTCTGAGCAGTAGTCGTTTTTGAGTTGTCTGTACGCATTGTGATGAGGATTTATTCCACATTAATTTGAATTTAATTTGACTGTCGACTCCTGGCGGGTGTGACCGGTCAACAGGCAAAGCTTACACCTCCGTGGCGCCCGACCCTACTAATGGATTTCCAGTGGTTCGTTCTTGTCCAGTGTACATCAGGTTTGTATTTTGTGTCCTTGTCAACTTGAAGATTGATACTGTGATTTTTTTTTATTATAATTCCATCTGCAAATCTACAATTAAATATGACATCTGAAGAGATATTTTCAACTTTAATTTGCGATGAGCAGTCTTATTGACATGGACATCTTATATATAAGACCATTAAATCCTAGAAGGCCCAAGGTATCCAGGGAAATCTGTACTATGCCTTATGTCTGCATCTTTATTAATACTTTGGTTTGTCACGAATTTGTAACAATTAACCTACCTGGATCTTCTATCTGTATACAACTTGGTCGAGTCAGTGACTTTTCTTTATTTTTTCGAAATATTTGCCTCTCATATCTCTTCTTCTTTTCAGTGTTATTGCAACAGATATGCCCTGAAAAGTGTAATAGCTTATAATATGGATTAAATAAAAGCAGAAATGAATTCATCTTAAAATTAAAGAATATCACATGCATTTATAATATCATTTTTAATAGCACCGTTGTCTGAACCATTTGTTTGGTTTTTTCTATTGTATTATTGCTACTGGTGATTGATCTCAAACTTCAGTGTGGTTGATTTTTTTGTATTACGTTGAGAATAATTATTATTTTTTTTAAATTTGTATATTTTTGTTGATCTTGAGATTCGAGGTGTGGATCATTGATAATTTTGTTTGAATTTTATCAAGTTTTGGTTTATTAATAAATGTATTAATTGTTATTTCACTCTTAGTTGTTTATAGGCTGGAATCACTGCTCTTTTCTTTTTTTTCTTTTTATCTTTTTTCTTTTTCAAAAAAATTTCTTTGTAATAATAAAATTAAAATAAGAATTAAAATTTATTAACTTAGAAAAGCATTTTTTTTTTGTTTCATATATGAAATCGTATTAACAATATGGTTACCTTAGAAACATTGTGTCTCAGGTAATTTTCAGTATTTGTTAAAAATATATTACAGATGAATTGTTGTAACCTTTCTAGATAATAATATTACATAAACATGTACACATACTTACTTTTCAATTTTCTTGATACTGGTTTTCGAAACAGCACAATTATTGGGACATTATAAAGTGATGTGTACCCCAGTAATGTAAAAGGTCATAACTTTTGACAGAAGACCCCTATCAAAGAAATCTTTCCAGTTTTAGAAACTGGAAAGAATAAACATTTATTTTATTTATATCAAATTACTGGGAATTAAAACTGTAAAATTGAAAAAAAAGAAACTTTTTAAGGAATTAACCCAAAATCTAAATTCTTAAGCCTCTATCAATGTCATGCTGGTACACTCATATATACATGTACGTATACTTACTTTTTAACATTTTTGATATTTGTTTTCGAAATAGCACAATTAAGATGATGTTCAGCAGCACTGATATCATCAACAAGACTATCAATACATACACATATGTAAGGAGGTCAGATGATCTGAAACAAAAACATACATGTCATTTACATAATGTTTCTGAGTTTTAGCTTATGAGTCAATAAAAGGTTTTAACTCTTAATCTAGATTTGAAGTCATCTTCATACATACATACATACATGTATATGATTGGCATAAATGATTGGGTGAATTACAGACTCTCATTTGATAACTAAAGTCTAAGTCACATTAGCTGTATCCACTGGTTTGACCGAATAAAATAAAATGGTTGATACCTACCTCTTAGATTAAACGTAGCGGTATTATATGTATACTGAGAAATTTACCAATGCCCATGATAAATTAAAGGGCTGAAAGTCCTGAAAGGCAAGACCTTTGTCAAATCTGAATTGGTGAATTTATAAAAGAATATATATCTGTACATACATACAGTGTTTAACTTGGGTATATACATCCTTGATCTACTTTTGTTTATTTATTATTGTTTAATGTCCCACTCAAGAGTCTTTCACTTATATGGAGACGTCATAAAATGCTAGTAAAGGGCTTCAAATTTTGGCCTATGCTCGGCACTTACGGCCATCGGCAAATCCTATGGCACATTGATTTTTTAATGGGGTTGCTGATGATGCTTAATTGAGTATACGGAAAAGCTCCAAGAGTTCTGAGCCTGTCATAGCAATAAGGCGTTGCCTTAATAAAAATTAATCCATTTTTTTCCAGATATTCACATTCAAATTACCCCTATGGGGCTTTTGCACAGGTAATGGCTGCCGTCTGTTGAAGTTGAAAAGCAGATGTGAAAGATGAGGACCGTTTATTGTTCAAAATGAAAGTAAGATAAAATCATTCAAAAGTCATGTTTTCGGAGCATTCTGACTATTATCGTATCATGTGTATTCATTTTATTACGTCATGTAATACAATGAGAGTTATTCCCATTCAAATCACTCTTTTGACAAGAGTAAAATAACGATTACCCACATGACATCGCATGGCTAACACCAAGATTCACGTAGGAAGAGTATTTTCTGAAACTGAAAAACTGAAAGAGCCGGCCTAGCTCAGTTGATAGCGTGCTCGACTCTTGATCGTGAGTTTGAGTCCAGCCAGCGGCAGGTTGGTTTCCTGTCCTTCAGATGAGACAGTAAAAACTGAAGACCTGTGTCAGAGTAGGTGTCGGCACATTACAGAACCCTCACTGCTCAGTGGTCGTAAGTGCATTTGGTGACATGACCATATGAGTGAGTGGGATGTTAAAAAATAATACAACAACAATAACAACAACTGAAGCGACCAAATTAAGAAATAAGTAGGTAGAAAAGATATAAAATATATTTTTTTGTTTTCTGTTGATATCAGCACAGTTTTTTTTTTAATTAGATAATCAATTGCATTGTTAATTAAATTCTAAATTTCTAATGTGACTTAGACACAAAGGTATTTGCATGCAATATTTTTCTGTGCACATTAACAAAATGAATAAATAAATATAAAGAGATTCAGCCCTAAAGATGATAAAAGACTGGTATAAAACAATACAAAAAGAGCAGTCTACTTGTAAATCAGGGGTTAATTCTATCACTGATTAGCAGTTTACGTGGTCAGAAATAACATCAACTACTTGGTGTTGAACTTTATTTAATACAATTGTTTGATTATGGCTTCCATTGTAATTTGTAAATCAGAAACCATATTTGTAAATTTGTAAAATGACCTTGAAATTTTGTACTAACGATCCATATATTTTTTTCTGACAGTTTCCTCATTATATGATCTTTGTATATAAAAAAATTAATCCGTTATGAATTAATATGTCATCTGTGGTTCATTGACAGACAGATGTTGTTTCTCCTTTGCCTCAGTGAACTAAAAATCCTCATTTGATCTGTCAGTCGTGGGTATTACATGATATTTAATGTAATGATAATTTTCAATTCATTGTTCGATTATAAACTGATCATATTTGCTAACAAATGCCAATAAATGGTGGTGCCGTGGTAAAAACTTTTGAACATGTACTGTAGATATGACATAACAAGAAAGGATTTTTGTGTGATCTAATTATAACGCCATATCGAAGCTAAACAAAACGGCTGTGCACAGACTTGTTCTGTTTCTACTGAAAAGCAGGAGATATATAATGTTTTGATAAAGTGGGTTTAAGTGGTCGAAGGGCAGTATCCACTAATTAGGTCAACAGTTCAAAAGTTTTTTAAAAGAGTCATTGACACTTGAGTTGCAATACAGAAAATGAACATCAAATTGGGCCAACTTCGAAGCGAGTTTGCTGTCCAGGTCTATCGATAACTTTGGTGTGAACTTTGAGGCATCAATTGATGTATTTCAATCAATACCTAGGGGGCATGGAAATCCTTTTAGAGCATATTATTTTCCTCCTGGCTCAACTTTTCAATACATTCTTAAAAGATTTCAGAGCCCCTGTGTCAAAACGTGGTTTGTATTAATTTCACAAGCTGTACAGTACTGCACTAAACTAGCCTACATCATGTACCCTATATACTCGCTTATAAGTTGAATTTTATACTATCAAAATTAGTTAAAATGTCGGAGGGGTCGATTCATAAACAAAGTAAGGCAGAAGTACCTGAATTTTAAGCATTCTGCAATCTATGCAACTATTAACATAGTTTATGACACAGCCTCAGGGCTTGTTTAGTAAAATCCAAATAACCTGGTGGGGCAGAGTCTTGTGAACCCATTCTTGACCCTGACGAGTTTAAAATTTAGGTAATCAAGCATCAAAATTAATATTACACGGACTAGAGTAATTGTTCCTACTTGTCACCATAAATAAGCAAGTATCCAGTGAAGAATAAAGTTTTTTCCCCATGCAGCTTGTCATAACTGAAAAATCAGTAGAATCATTCATACGATAATCAAAAGGTTACTTCGCTCCACCATTTTATGTGAATAGGACAATAACATCAATTCACAGCAGGGTGCTCTGATAAAGACGATAGGGGAACTTGTCAAAAAAATAATATTCCAAGTGTTCTAGAAGACGAATTAAAGCTGACATACAAATTGATATAGTAAATATTTTTCAAAACGTATTTATGTTTTGAAACTTGTCAGTCCTACTCTACATTCCACCAAGCCATATTTCAAACTCGAGAAACAGTGTCATGATCTCAATTAAAAGTATTTTTTTCGGACTGAATTTCGGACTGTTTTAAAGTTAGAGCTTCTTTTAACTTACAATGCCAGTTTTAAAAAGTTATTTTTTATTATAAGACCCAAGTATCTGGGGACCATTTCAAAATAATTTTTTTTATTATTTGGAGAGAATATTCCAACATAGTACATTAGAAGCCCAGTATCACTATAAACTAATTAGTTGTCACTAGATGATGTACACTGTGTATCATACACAAAAATATCATGAAATATCTGTATCTGCTAGTAATAATCAAACCTCACTTAAAGGCAGGTCAAAGCTAAATCCATCAAATTCTGGAGTTCCAAAAAATGGGTCGATTTATATGCGAGATCGACTTATAAGCCAGTTTATATGGTACATGTTCAGAACATCGGTTAAATCTAGGGCCTAAAGAAATTTAACTGGAAAATGTAATAAATAGAAACAATTATCAAATATCTTCTATTTACTAAACTTTTCTACACCCTACATAGAATTGACCCCACAAATATCGCCAATGTTATTTTTAATTGCTATACCAGATTTATTTATCTTATCGAGTTTTCAGACCATAAACAAGGAAACTTCTGAGATAAATTTTACTCTCAAAAGTTAAGCATTTACTCATCAGAGTAAAAAGTGAAAACTCTCAGACCATAAAACAACTTTAGAATTTTCTAAACTGATGTAAAATTGTCAAGGGGCAGTGTAAATCTCGTCCAGGACATATGTCCCAATTTATGTTACAATTCACTTAACTTCGATGTTTGAACATTATTCTTTCCATAATCAAAACCGAGGTCCAATGTCACAGTGGGTGTTGGCACGTTAAAGACCCCTCACTGCTCAATGGCAATAAGTGCCGAGCATAGGCCAAAATTTGAAGTCCTTCACCGGCATTTGGTGACGTCTCGATATATGTGAAAATTCTTGAGTGGGATGTTAAACAACAAACAAACAACAAGAGGCCCATGGGCCACATCGCTCACCTAAACTGTGCTGATATCTTGCAAATATGGGAATCTCAAATCTATAAATTATTTTAACACTCCTTGGGAGTAGAGGCACATAAAAATGAATGAAAATAACAAAGCTGAAATTAATTTTCCAATTCATTCCAAAAACAGGAAATTCAATCATGCATCCATAAAAATCACTCAGATGCAATTAGTTTTTCAATCCATGCAGCAATCTGAAGATTTTCAAAGAGGGGCACCCTCTGAGACCAATTTTGCCCACCCTGGATCCACCTCTGAGTCAATCTGGTAAAAAAAACCATAAACTTGTCAGGGGAACTTGGATACCATACTTGCATCCTTCATCCTTCAGTGGTTTTGAAGAACAATTGTCTGAAAAAATGCCTCTCCTTCTTTTACAGTTTTAAAAATGCATAAAAAAAACAAAAACAATTAAATTTCTGAAAAATTCTCTCAGGAAAGTATTTCTCTACCTAATACATGTTGAATGCATCATGATGAATAAATGAAGATAAAATCAACGAAATCATACAAAAATAAATGAAAATGACAATGTAGAAAACATTAAAAACACATCAAAATTTATTTTCCGATATCTACATATAAGAAATCATACAAAAATTAATGAAAATTACAAAGTCTAAAAAAAATTTTTTTCCGATTTCAACGAAATTAACAAATTTATTCACACATTTATGTAAATCACTCAGATGCAATTAGTTTTTCAACATAAGCAGAGATTCTGGAGGAGGATATTTTTAAAGAGGGGTACCCCCTGGGCCTCTTTTGCCCATCCCTGGATCAACCCCTGGGCCAATTGGGCCGAAATGTACAAATCTAGAGGATATTGAGTACTTGCTTCCTATAAAGTTTCATCAAAATCCCTTCAGCAGTTTTGGAGGAAAAGTCGAAAATGTTAAACGTTTATGGCCAGACAGACAGATACAGACAGACAGACAGATGACAGACAAATGGCAACAATAAAGGCTCACTTGAACCTTCAGTTCAGGTGAACTAAAAATCAAAGGTCTGAATGGCCACAATGACATTGAGCACTTGAAAAATTACAAAGCCTGTTTGCTGTGGGTATACCAAGAAAATCTAACAACTTAGTAAAATAAAATTTAGGTGGATTCACCCCTGTAGTTGATAAATTTTTAGTTTTAAAGAGTACAGGGTGCTAACACACAGATCATGACAACACTCAATCAACTTTGTTTTAGACCTACAGTGTAAGCTCAAAGTCGGCAGAGATAAAAACATGAGTATGAGAACCAAAAAAATCATCACTTATGCTTAATAACTGGTGCATTTGAACATATCTAAGTTTGTGTTTTAGAAGAAAGGGAGTGATCTCCCCTCCTGTAAAATGAGTTTACTCCTAAAATTAAATTTATCTCATCTGAAATTTGTTACTTGTCTTTAATCTATATTATGAGATAGCTATCACTTCTAATGTATTCATTATCTAGGTCTGCTTTGCTACTGAGCAAAATACATGTCCACATCTCTATCACAGCAGAGGGCAGATGCTGTTTCTAATTATGATGGTAAACAGTAGCAATGGTAGTTGTACGGTCACTCCTGTATAGTCTTAGTCTCTCTCTCTCTCTCTCTCTCTCTCTGCATTCAGGTTGAGAAATATATAAATATTTTACACACTGTTGAATATGAATTTAAATCTACTTTTTGTGTTACAGCTTCAATAAATGAAATAATGTATGCTAATGATAAAATTTGGTTGTCAGAGGTTGTTTAGCTTGTATTTTTCATGACAGACCATAGCTTGATCCAGGACAGGTAATTTTATACATCGTCAGTTTTCTGGAAATGTTGCGTGTGATATGTTTGTGCGTGACATGTCCCGAAATACTTTAGGGCGACAATGACAATGGCATTTGCATTTATTTATCCCGAAGTGAACATAGGGGTGGCCCTTTTTGCTGTTACGAATTACTTAAATCGGCTACTTGCTGTGATTAGTATCTTATCACTGGAGAAAGAAATTAGTCTAAGAATTTCTTTATGGTCCACAACTTAACCCAAGTTGAGAAAATTCTCATGATGTAGCAAATCTTGAAGTTGAGTAAAACGTTGTCTGAGAATAGTTCTATGGATCGGGGCCCAGGTTTAGTTTTGAGGAGAAAACCCAGATATTATATACACAATGTACAAGGGAAAAATAATTGCTCTTCTGCAAATAAACCAGCAATCAATCTCAACTAAATTATTTCAGATTTCAGCGGGGTCCCCATTGTTTAAAATATGACGCTGTAACCACTCTGTACGAACATCTACCGTAGAGCTGACAAAAAAAATGGTCATATTTACCTGTTGTTTTCCAACGTTTGAGTTGTTACAGGTGGCCCCTCTGTCAATACGCCAAGCTGATGTTTCGTATACAGACTTCTGAAACAATATATCCAACTTCTAAATTGTTTAAGCTTTACTTCATATGAGGTATGTTCGACTGTTTGCTTCATATGTATGACGAGTGACCACATATGTAGTAAAATATATGATAAAAGAATTACCAAGTGTGTTATTTACGGTATCTGATATAATACGAATATATTTCTGGCATAACAGTCATATTGCCGATTTACACATTTTTACATGCAGTATTTACGTTTCCATTATATATTTATACAGAGTACGGTGATCACCCATTTCTATTGTTTGGTTTTTATTATAAGATGGTCCAGTACACCACTCAACAGTCTTTATGTAATGGAGTGATGGTCATTGTTTAATGGTGGATGAGAGAACCAAGATACCATGCATTGGAGAAGAAACTACCAGCTTGCTGCATGTAATTTATAACCTGCCAGAGTATCTCACAAAATTAGTAAAGATTCCAGCAATGATCAATCCTATTGTTTTAAGTGTCATGTTAAAAAACACTCTGCTAGAAATACTCCTTCTCCATCTCTAGAGTAGAGTAGGATATTATCTCTGACACATTACGCTTAATGCTACTTTACTGACAAGTAAAAAGGAATTTTCCAAATTCTGTTCTTCTCGGTTTTGCAGAATATCATACACAGAGTAAAATTTAAACCAAAACGAGGACATATAATTCAACCGTCCGTATCCATGTGCATAAATCAGCAGTGCTTTGTGAATTATTGAGTATATTACATAAAATTCTAACAAATTTTTAACGTTACTACCATCACATGCATGTTAGGGTAAACCTAGAACCTAAATGTACCATAAGCATACACATATGCAAGTGATTCTCGAAGCTCGACGTCGAAACCTCAAAATTACATCCATAAATTAAGTAAATTAACACTCAATCTCTCAAACATCGAATCATCAAAGTTCTTGAACCTTGGAGTCGATTTGATGTCCTAATTTGTAATTTCCTTTATATTTCACTCTAGAAACATCGAAATTCGAGTAATTATTGATACATTAATAAAACGTCAATGCCTATCGCCTTAACAACACTAGGGGTGCAATGATACACTTCTACTAACAACGATACGCATCACGATATTTGGCTCTCGATACGATATGTAACGTGATATGCTACATTTTACCAGACTTCTGAAATCCAAACAAAAATAATAAAAAAAAGAAACAAATTCTGCCATTAGAAGAATTTATTTATCCTGCAAAGAAAAACGGCTCAGAAAACAAGAATACACAATTATTCAACACTTATTTATCACTACTGCACGAAATGCATCCGATTCTACTTGAGACAATGGTCTCAAGTAAAGTTTGTAATGTAAAGTTTGTAATGTAAAGTTTGTAAAGTAAAGTTTGCAATGTAAAGTTTGTAATGTAAAGTTTGCAGTTACTGTTTAATCTGAGAATATACATCCTAGATGTACTAGAATCAGAAATGAGTATTGGCTGTCGTATACCATGGTACATCTTTAAACCAAAACATTTATTTGAAGTATGAAATTAGTGGATGCTTATTTTTTATTATGCATCAGTAGAAATTTGTACAATTTATGATATGTTTACATTCTCATTACATAACAGCAGACACACAGAGTCAGACTTAGATTTACACGTACAGTCATGAGACATAATTTATTTATTTGTCACTTATTTCTTCTTTGTTTTATATACAACCAATAATTTTTAAATTCTGGTAAAATCTTGCAAATTTGTACAATTTATGGTAGATCTAGGACAATTTCATTTTTCTTAAATATATATGCATTTTTACATTATCATGTTTATTTACGGAAATGACAGTATTTTTCTCATGAAATAATTTTGTAAATTCTGTAATTATTCTCTCAGGCTAATGAAATATGTCAAAATTTACCTAAAAAGATTTTATCCTCCACAGAATAATTCTTTTCTCAAAATAAACAAAAGTATATCTAAACTTCAAAATGACTAAAAAATTAATTCAATTTCCTTTATGTAAACTTAAAATATTTGAAATATTGCTTAAATTAGTGGATTCTGTGTGCATTTAAAAACTGTGACAAATATTTACATCCCATGGTTGTAGGCTAGATCTATCATGACTTTCAATGGCTTTTAAAAATGTTGCATTATTCAGTTCCCTTTACTCCCTAATTTTTTAACAGAAAAACGCTCGTTCAACAACCTTAAAATAACATTGTTATTTAGTATGTGAAACGGACAAATAAATTCAGATCAACGTCTCAAATACGAAATTAAACATCGGGTCAAACTGATTTAAAGTGGAAACACCCATGGTAACGATGACAAATGTAAATACATCAACTAAAACCACCTGGAAAGACTTTAAAACTCTATTACTGACAGGAATCATACAATTTACACAGAATCATAGAATTTACAGCACACCAGGAAAGCATCTTACTCAATGTCAGACATTAATTGTGAGTTTGTCTATTATAACTTCTGCGAGTAAGCTTGAAAACTTAAATAATCAATCAGTTAGGTAAAAATTCATGTTGTATAAATAAAAAGGAAACAATGATAGATTCGAGTTTGTGAATAACGCAAATTAAAATGGGTATAAATGTCAAAATTGGCAAAGCTGAACTGAGGGAATTCCCCTTTTCAACGAGTGTCCTATGTCACGTGACTATAATAATTCATCAACGCATTTTCAACTGTCTTCGTTGTTGAATTTTAGTTTCAATGAGTTTTCAATTAAAAGAATTGATGTCCTAGTTCAGGAATTATAAGGAGAGAGTATGCGAATGAAACAAGATTCAAATTAGACACAAATAAATATTTTAATGGTTGAACCTCAGGTAACTACTTTCTACAGCGCAAGGAGTAGTTCGGCAAATCCTATGGCATACTGATTTTGGAACAGGGAAAGCTGAGGATGCTTAATTGTGTACACGGAAAAACTTGAGGAGTTCTGAGCCTGTTATAGCAATAAGGCCTTGCCTTAAAAAGTAAGGTTCCATAATTAAAATACCAGTCTGGTTCCGTTCCTTATACTACTTCCGGAAGTACGTATACCATGTGCTTTTTGACAGTTTAGAACTTGACATAAATGCCTCGCATGTTTGATCATAAATAAAATGATAATTTTGTTTTTGTCATTTTTTTTTCTTTAAGTACATTAGACCTACAAATATCTTTCGAGTGTGTAAGATGTTGTAGTACTGTATACCTGGAAATTTTTGCCCCCATTAAATTTTCGCCCTTTACCAAGAGGGCAAATTTAAAAAGAAGGCAAAATTTTCAATTGGAAAATTTATGTACTAATGTACAAAGGCAAATAACGAGCAATGTGTTGTCTATGACTGACTGATTGGAGTCCTCTTGTGTTTTCCATATCTACTTGCCTATGGTGGATTTTCTGGAGTAAATTTTATATCTCCAAAAGGGGAACCGACTTATAGACGAGTCCTACTCAGTAGGCAAAAAATCGAGCTCATATTCCTAGAGATATCTTGTGAAAATTCAAGTAAGAGACCGGGATCAAGTTTGGGAGCTAATTCAGTTTTAGTTTTAGAATTTCCATCTAAAGAAATAAAATAATATCACAGGTACCTTGTTTTTTTATTATTAAAAATGCATACGTCTTTGTTCAAGTTCTTTAACGATGTTACTCATCTCAGATGTGCAGTACATGTGCTGTCAAACTGTTCCACTTGAATGGCTGCCATTATTAAAAATCATACTGAATGCCTAACCCGTCTATTGATTATAATTTTAAAACCTGTCATGATCAGACAATGGTGGAACATTAATTGATACACTAAAATAAAAAAAAACATAAATTTTATATGCTTGTTTATTCATATATGTCACGGCAATAAGGAACAAGTTGAGCTGTCAATACAGTCAGACGAAGTTTATTCATGACATCAATTCGCATGGTACACAATCCCATAATAATGCCCCCAAACAGTACATGTACATTGTCACATTTAAATTTCATCAATCCCTTAAGTATTTATAGTGTTTCTGGGTCTCTGTATCTATGTCTTTATTTGTATACCCGTATCTGCTTCCATCACCTGTACTACACCTATTGTCTAATTTACCTGTTATACTAGTTCAACTTTCGATTGAGCTATTTTTAGTTTTGGTGCTATATTTATACCCGTTCTACCTGTTCAGTTGGTCGAATTGGGCAGTTCCTCACTAGCTCTGAAATTGCACGGACGTACCATATAATTTACAGTTGTCAGAGAATTATTTTCAATGTTTGTAAATTTCGTTATGAATTTCAAAGTTTATTTCTGGAATAGTACTCGGCGGTGGACAGCACTGCGGCACTTGCTTCTGGGTAATTCAGTATTATCTAATTTGTCCTAACTTTTGCATTTTAAAGTTCCTATTCTCTTTGGCATCTATTTATCATACATTTATGTGTTTTGACATTGCATATTTAGTATATATAGTGTATCTTGTGTACAGAGTATTATTGAAACAAACAAGTAATATAATGTAGCAAATATGTCTTTATCAGACGGTGTATGCGGTATGTATTAATTATGACGGCGAGTCATTAATTAAAGTGTATATTGTTATTGTTTTAAGGCTATGGATGCAAAGTAGTGTAGGCCTTAATGTACCACGCAAAGTACATGTTCGTATAAGTAATTTGTTTTAATTCTAAAACAAAAATTGTGTTAAAATTGCGACTTATGCATTATGTTAATTTATGCCTTGTCAAAATGTGTATTTGTAGATTCCAAGGCAATACAGTAGTTCTTGCCACCTCAGACCATGCCTTCTTTGTAGCGTATCTACCATATCCTGTCTAAGTGGATCGTCCGTAGCACCATGGTGAAACTGTCCTGTGTGACTGTGATGTGACTGTAATGTGACTGTGGATAAGTGTTTGTGTTTTACAACCAGAAGACTGTATATTAACTGTATAAAGTTTCTCTGAGACAAAGCCATCTGTGTTCTTTTTGTGTTACCAGTGTTCCTGTCACGCGCCTCTCGACGATCTTGTGACATACATCACTTCTTGATTGGCCACTTTCGCATGTTAAGGCATGGAAACATGCATGTAGAGCGTGATTTTGTCATGTTAATTTACAGGAACTGTGAAAATTATTGAAAAAAAAATACAAAAGAGCAAAACTCAATGATACCATATTGATATCAAATACACTGTATATGCACTAGAAAAATAAGTTGATTTATCTCTGGTTCCGTAACATACCGGTAACTCGGTGAATACCATCATTATTTCATGTTAATATGTTCTCCAGAAAACACCGCCAAACACGAATGTATGTTTTGAAAACAATTATTACAAGTCATTACGGAACCCTGACTAAGTCTAAATATTTTCTAAAAGGACTGACAACTCTTTGTAAGAGATTGATTTACACCCGGACAAATAGACATAATTATAAAGAGTGAAATTAAAACAAGGCAAATATGTTTTATGTTGCTCAAGGGCAAAAATAACAAGTAGCGAAAATTTCTAAGTATACAGGAACTATTTTTGATACATGTAGTAGCTTCTAATCATCAATGATCCAAGCGTGTGTCACATAACATACACACTTAAACTTAGTCTTCTCATTAATTAACTGCAATTAGTGGATGGGATGATGTTTTATAATCATTAATACCATAAATTATTTACATGACCAAAGGCTATTTACCTCAGAGTTTTTTTAAATTCACCGATCTAACCAGAAAATCTGTTAAATTTTACAAAAGTTTAGTGAAATCTATCTGATAACTGATCCAAATGACCAGTAATAATTATCCATTTCTTTTCAATTGTGTATATATACAGACCAGTAAAAAGCCTCTCTGACCAGTGGAATTCCTTTATTCACCGGTCCGGTTGACCAGTAATTTTTTTTTTAATTTCAAAATGTCTGTTACCTGTGAAAGTTTCAGACGATTGATAACCGGAAGTTTGCTGATTAGTAATTATGAGGAGTTTACATGTTGATCACATTCCAGACCTGTTTACCCTATTTTTGGTGTGCCAGTAGTTTTTAGTCCAACTGCCAGTAGTTTTGCATATTTACCAGTAGTTTTTGTACCAAATCACCAAAAAGAGTTTAGGACTTTGAAATTCACATTAAGATACTAAGCAATAGTTTTATAGGCATTTTAATCAGCATTTTACTGAAACAAAATTGTACTTTACAAAAATGATGTGTTGTTCACATTCAATCCATTGTTATTCTTATCGACGTTCGCGTTCGGCCTTTTTGGCATTTTCAATGTTATTCTGCCATTAATTTTTCTTGTTTACTCTTTTATTTTCCTCCAAATTGGGAGCACGTCTCACGTGGACGCTTGAATTCATTACAATTTTCATTGGATCAAGCGCCGTTTGATGCAGACATAGTGAACCGGAAGTTTAAAAATTAAAGATTTTTACGCGAAACGAAACTTGATTTTACCGATTTTTCAGCGAAACGGATTTTTTTTTTAAACTTGCCGTGACCGTAGTTTTTCGCGGAGAAACCGTAGACCGTAATTTTAATGCAAAAATCGTAGAAACTACGGGCAAATCGTAGTGGTAAACCTGTATGACATTCTTATTGGTACTTGAAATATCTAGGTGATGACGGAAGATTCTGAAACATGACAAGATTTTTCCTCCCGCCGGATGAATCACATGTATGGAATAGGTTGTGCACCAGAACAGGGAATGTTCACAACAAAATTCATGGGAAGTACAAAAACAAGCATTACTTATTTGTATTAAGAACATATTTCGATCGAAATGTGCATTTCCGGAACTCTTAAAACCTCAAACTCCTGAAACCTGAAAGTTTTTCGGTGGTCCCGTTGATTTCGAGGCATCAAGAGTCATCTGCATGTAACATAAATCAATTGTTCTTTTCAATCAAGCTGTATACAGGTTAAAGGGGTGAGAACATCAGAATTAGTGAAATCTGTTATTAAACAATGTCAAACGTTTAGCAAAGCCATTAGCATTACTGAATTATTTAACCCATTGCAAAATGAGATCAGCAGTTAACCTGCAGGTACAATCAGTACAAACTTACTTTGTTTCTGTTGTTGCGTCCGATTTTGTTTCTACTGTTGTTGTTGTTGTTGTTGTTGGTAACTTGTTTTCACAGACATAGCATCCCGGATCTAAAACAAAAGCAACAAGAAATTCTCAAAATTGTAGCAACGAATCATTATGTATTTATTTGAAGTTGATAATCAAATAAGATTTTCAACTTTTTAATGCATTTTGAAACACACCCCCCATGGGTTCTACTGCTTTTCATTTGCAAACGTTATGCGAATTCCTATAGGAAAACCTCCTATAAATTTTTTTTAAGATTAGCTTATTGATATATTGCAAAATAAATTGAAAATGTGTAAAACATGACCAGAAAATCTTACATTTTCTGTTTATTTCGATTTGAAGGTGTCCATGACTTTGAGGTTTAACACTATAACTTGCATTTAAGTTACAATTTTATCACGATGATGATCCTTAGATATTTCCGAACATCATAAACAACTTTATACAAAGCATTAATTAGTTTCAGTTATTCAGACATTTGTATAAAACTGCAAATTATGTTATTGAAGTGGCCCCTTGTGTCAAACTTTGAAGATATTGACCTTTGACCTATTAATCAAGCATATCGCTGTGAGAGAAATCTGGTCATTGACTCATGAGAAGATTTTTAAAGATGCAGTGACTTTGGTCCCCTTTTGGAGTCCATATGATATCATGCTCCTTTTCCTTTGGAAACTTATTGCAGCACCTTATGAAGAGAGTTCCAACTAAGTTTGACTAAAAATTGGCTCTTTGGTTCTGATATTGTCTTTTTACTTTGGTCCCCTTGACCTCTGACTAAATGACCTTGATCCTTGCCACAACAGTCCTTAGATAATTCCTGATTTTTTTTTCCTAATGTATCTTTGTATACATTAATTTGTCAACGTCAAACACAACCTAACTTGGTATCTCCTAAATACAGAGGATCAAGAAGACTACCTCCCTCATAAGAACACTTCACATTTAAAATCAGAAATATCTTTCAACTTTTCATCACCTTGCTTATCAGAAAAAAACCCATGGCAATAACTTATTTTTTAATCTTTTTTTTATTTTCACAGTGCTTATGGAGAAGGGGATTTTGAAATAGGGGTATATTCTAAAACATTTTCTGCCCCACCTATCTATCCCTAAGTCATTTATTTTCTGAAAACACATACTTACTATAGTACTAGTACTATACCTAGGGGACTTGCTTTCTATAAATTTAATCAACAAGTGGCCCGATTGGCCTTAATGGTCACATGAGAAAAATTTCCTGTCACTTTGGTTAAAATTAGTCCACTGGTTCTTGAATAGTCTCTAAGTGTCTGGACACATCCACCCCCCCACACACAAAAAAAAGAAAAAACACATTTTCTGTTTACTTAGGAGTCTGTGAGACCTTGATCTTTGATTCCATGACATTGAAATTTTGTCAAAAGGATCCTTAAATAATTCCTGACAACTTTTAATATAACTTTTTATACAAAAAGTCAATCAGTTTTGAGTTATTAAGCAATTTGTTATACCCGTAACTGAAGTGCCCCCTAGTAGCTCTTTTATGGACATATTTTATTTTCGTTCACAACTTTTGTAGATAGTCTCTTAACAATCATGCATACAAAATTTGAAACTCATCTGATCACCAAATTTCGGCCCCTTTTGAGGCCCCAATGGGTCCAAGCCCCTTGTATTCACAACCTTTATGCAACTTCACATGGGGATGCTATATACCAAGTTTGGTTAAAATTGGCCCACTAGTGTGTGACCAGTCGACAGGGGATGCTTTAATACTACTCTATGGCAACTGATTCCAACTCTTGGTTTCAAAGGTCCTGAAGATTAATACTTTGACATCTGAGATTTTTTATATTATTAAAGCTGAATTAGGATCATAAAAAGCTTTCGGGAAGTCAAAAAATGTCTCCCCCCCCCCCCCCCCCCCCCCCTAAAAAAAGAAAACCACATTTTCTGTTTACTTAGGAGTCTGTGAGACACTTCTAATTGTTTCTTCAGAAAATAAAGACCCACAGAACCTATAAAAAGGCCTGTCGTGAATCAATACATAATACGCCTGTCATGAATCAATACATATTACACCTGTCATGAATCAATACATAATATGCCTTTCATGAATCAATACATAATACACCTGTCATGAATCAATACATAATATGCCTGTCATGAATAAATACATAACACACCTGTCATGAATCAATACATAATATGCCTGTCATGAATCAATACATAATATGCCTGTCATGAATCAATACATAATACACCTGTCATGAATCAATACTTAATACACCTGTCATGAATCAATACATAATATGCCTGTCATGAATCAATACATAATACGCCTGTCATGAATCAATACATAATATGCCTGTCATGAATCAATACATAATACACCTGTCATGAATCAATACATAATACGCCTGTCATGAATCAATACATAATATGCCTGTCATGAATCAATACATAATACGCCTGTCATGAATCAATACATAATAGGCCTGTCATGAATCAATACATATTACACCTGTCATGAATCAATACATAATATGCCTTTCATGAATCAATACATAATACACCTGTCATGAATCAATACATAATATGCCTGTCATGAATCAATACATAATACACCTGTCATGAATCAATACATAATACACCTGTCATGAATCAATACATAATATGCCTGTCATGAATCAATACATAATACGCCTGTCATGAATCAATACATAATATGCCTGTCATGAATCAATACATAATACACCTGTCATGAATCAATACATAATATGCCTGTCATGAATCAATACATAATACGCCTGTCATGAATCAATACATAATACGCCTGTCATGAATCAATACATAATATGCCTGTCATGAATCAATACATAATACGCCTGTCATGAATCAATGCATAACACACCTGTCATGAATCAATTTTCAAAGAGTCTCTTCATGATGGAAATATTGGTGTTATAGATCTTTTTTACAAATGAGAGTTTGCTACAGTGACCTTGGCCTATGGGGGATGACCTTGAGTCAATGTCATGACACTTGCCTCATTGAGAACAACTGTCATGTAATGTTTGAAATGAAACATTTGAGGAAGAACATTGAAAACCAGTCACGAAGGGACAAAACAAAAAAACAACAAAACCTGTAATAAATGTTAAACATTATTGTTTCTTGTTATACCCTACCAAATCAAATATGAATGGAATTAAATGAAAAATAAAAAAGATTTTGCATTTTTTACAGGTCTTTTTTTTGACAAAGGGTCATAACTTTTGTGAAAATGAACACAGGATCTTTATTTTATGACATGTACATCTTCATATGATACTGATCACACATGCTGAATCACAAAATATTCAGATGAATACCGTGGACTAGTTGCACCCACAAGAAAAATTGAACACAAAAAAAGAGAAACTAGGTCATGTAGGACCATAACTCCAATTCTGCAGAAAGTTGAAACATTATTGCTTGTTGTGATACCATTCTAAATTTGAAAGGAAATGTAGAAAATACAAAAATCTTCTTGCATTTTTTACATAATGACCATATTTAGCAATAAATGGGTCAAAAGTCTAACAAATACAGTTGGAATTTCACTAATTACGAACTACAGTTCACACAATGAAGCACCCTACCAAATTTGATGAAATCCGGTCCATAATTGTTTGAGTTATTGAATAAAATGGCCAGACAGATGGACAATGCCATACCATAATACGTTTTGACAGGTTAAAAATAAGCTTTCAACAAAAATCTCATGAAAGACTTTGTATAATTACAAGTCAACGCATTAAATGAATGCATTGTAGTGAATCAAGATGGAGGAAATCAAAAAATGAATGAAAATGATGATATTTTTAAATACGTCTAAGATTTGTTTTTAAATATCTACAAAAACATACAACTATACAGATAACTCAGGTGCAATAAGTTTTTCAATCCTAAATCTGTTCTGGTGAAAAATATTTTCAAAAAGGATACCTTCTGACACCTAGCCTGCCCTAATCTGCACCCATCCCTGAGCCGACAACACAAACATGATAGAGGACCTTCAGAATGTGTTCTGTCAAATTCTCTACAACAGAGAAGTAGTCAAAAACAGGAAAAGTTAACGGGCAAAGAGACCAACAGACGACAGACAACAGACAACAGCAGAGGTTTTGAAATGAAAAATAATTTACTGGTCAACCTGATCAGTGATTTACTAAATTTCACTGGTCGTAGCAAAGTTTTACAGGTCGTAGGTTGTAGCAAAGTTTTACAGGTCGTAGGTCGTAGCAAAGTTTTACTGGTCCCTATACATATTACTTGAAAAAAGCAACTGTCTAATAACCTAATGTATATGTTCATTTATTTATTCATTTTCAAGTTAAATCTTCTTTATTATATCATTCATCAAACTTCTTTTGGGCAAGTAAAATTACTGTTCTAAATGATAAAGTGCTGGCCCAAATATTTTGGACAAATTTTATTGTAAGAAGTAAAGAAAAAACACAAAGGAGGACCAGTGATTTATTATTTCTATATCTACAGCTCAATTAGTCTTTACCTGCACAGTACGGAAAACTTGTATACCCGTACATGTAATATAAACTAGTAATTTTCATTACATGTATATTTCTCATGTAAAAACATTTATTTCTTGAATTGTTCTGAAGTCATTTTCTTTTGCATTTTAATAAAATTTAACAGTTAAACAAAGGACATGATCCATGTTTAACGATATTGGCCAAAGTAGAATGAATTGAAATAAAATTGTTATCATAGGTTAGTCAAGGCTTGGTACTATCTCATCATGCCAAAATTACCCCGCCAAAACGGCATGGTGCTGAATTCTATAATAGACAAAACCGATATTGGACTAGTTTTCTGCAGAAATCTTCATTTTTTTCTACTTTGATCACGTTTTTCATATAAATCACACCCTCTGATCTAAAAAGTAATTACAGTCCATTAAATCTTATCAGGAAAGACATTTTTTTCAAGCGAGAATTTTTAGATCAGAAGGTGTGCTGTTGATGAAAATTAACATTATACTAAACCAAGGAGCAATCCGGAATGAGCTATTTTACATATGTAAATGAACGTATCAATCGTTCAGTGCACAATATTTACTTTAAAAAAATATCTACATGGAATTTGAATGAGAACAAAGAAAAATTAGGAGTTTCGTTCCTTATCTTTGTTCTGAATACACAATCTAGATTTAGATATTTTTTTCTGGGACACGACCTATTTTAGACTGATCCTACACTATCGTCTGCAACGTCATCAATCAGTTGGACGTATCGCACGCGGCACCCTCTAAAACATTTAATTTTATTGTCTTAGTCTGTCTTAACACACACTATGAAATAACATTTTATATAATAGACATAGGCATATAACTACTGTGGTTGCCTCGTGAGTAGGTTACTGGTTAGAATTTGTACTATCTTGGGTACTAGTACTGCAGTTGCAGGCTAGTGATCAGAGGAGGCAGATATCCGACACAACAGACATATTCACTGTAAAAAAAACGTACACAACACGGGCTAATAATAATGGAGAAAGAAGCAATTAAACATTGTATGTTTTAATATTGAAAATCAAATACAGATATTATTGGAAACCATCGAACGCTATGGTCTAAACATGATCCTAATCTAGCCTTCTTTACAATATTTAGACTCGTACACAGTATAATTTACGGTAGCGCAGTGGTTCGGTCGTTGACTTTGAATTCATCGGTCCAGGGTTCAAATCCGACCTAGGCAAATTTTTTTTTCGGTTCAATTATTAAAATATTTATTTCTCCGCTCACAATACAGTATAATGTTTTCAAAAACAATTTTTTTTAACTCGGACGATTTGCAATGTTGTAATTCGATAACAAAGTAAATAGGCCTATAGATCTATATTAATTTATGAAAATATCTTTTTTACAGTTCTGTCTTGTTTTTCAATTGAAAACAAAAAATATATTTAAAAAATATCATGAGACATCATTCTTTGGTATCTGCATTAGGGTCTATGAAGTGAAAATGAATGCTTATGTAAACTTGAAACACAGAGGATCATCATAATAAATGGAGACTTGAAAATGCACAAGAATAATGAGTCCATGACAGTTTTTAGTGGTTTCAAGTTCAACAGTTTATTTTTCTTTAGTCCATTATTTCAATTTGATAGTAAAAAGATATAACACGCATAATAAAATGGTTATATGATACCTACTTTATATTAATGCAGTGATTTTATGCTCACTTTTATCTGCCTCACTAAACGACATCCATGTTTATAGTTTATAACATTTAATTATACTATTAAATGCATTTCTTCCTGTATTACTCGGATGGATTAATTATTTTTAAAGATTCTGTAGAAAATCATAATTTTAGGAATTTCATGAAAAAAATTAAAAATGAAGAGATGTAGATAACAAATGCGATGATTTCCCTGCTTCTGGTCTCCCCCTACCTTAATTATTTCCTAGACATGGATACCTTGCATATATTGGACACAGGGCAACTAAAAACCAAAAATGCTGTCTTAGCCTAATAATTCCCCCCAGCCCCTTGTGCTGTATCCTTCCATGTTGAAGGGGATTTAATAAGTCTATTACCTTGATAGCTATGCTGGTTGGATGTAACGATCCTACTTGGGTTACCCAAGTCAAGAAGGTTGAGGGTACATGTCAGATCTGAGTCACCACCTGGATTCCTCGCTTGTGGGCTGTTATAGGGAGTGTATGAAGAGATATATAAAACCTCGGTGCCAAACCCATGCTAACTTACAGAGATGGAAAGTGTTTGTGGCAGCAATTTCTGGTGTTGGATTACAAGTCATTGCTATTTAAATGGCAATACATGTATAATTTCTCTGTTCATACATTCATGTGTTTTGTACAGATGCTACCAATATATAATGAAGACATTATACAAGCTTATTAATTTCATTCACCCAAAAAATATTGTCATTTTCATTAAAAATCACCCTGGGTATCCATGTTTAAGAATTTAAAAATTATTCTGCTAATATCTAATATGAAAATAATTTACAAGAGATGACTTTCATATATCATTTCCATAACTATGTGGTTTCTGTAAACCTGTCAAGTATTTTTTCTGCACCCGAATAATTCACCATACATAAGAATTAAATTTTCGAATGTGTCATTAGAACATGACAGAGAATAACCAACATTTGAGACTAGAATCAATTTCATCAGACAAATAAATCAGAAATCTGTGATTTTCATTCATTTCCCATGGATTTACACCCAAATAACCATTTACTAAAACTTTCCAGTTGTTTGTAATATGGAATGACCTCAAGTAAAGACATAATTATGGGCTATTTGACTACACAAATATCACAATATACAATGTTTTTAAAAAATCATCCAAATCTGTGATTTTCAATCATTTTACAGAGTTTTTACCTAAAAATGGCCTTGTTAAACCATCTGTTGAAACTCTTCAGTATTTGTGATATAAAATGACCCTACAAAATGCCACTTCATGGTATACATTTGAATGGATGATTTTAATAAGTAAATACCCAAAATCTGTGATTTTGAATTATTTTTCAATGTTTGTACCTAGAAATAACCACGTGAAACAATTTTTTAATGTTTTATTTAATACTGAATGAGCCTATACCATTTGATGGGACATATATCAAAACAGATACTTTTAATGAATAATTCCCCTAAAATCTGTGATTTTCAATCATTTTTCACTGTTTTTACCCACAAATAACATTGTAAAACCATTTTTCTAACATTCAATTTTTTTAGATATTAAATGACCCTAAATATAGCCATATGTGTTATTAAATTGGACATATATCAAAACAGATAATTTTAATTCAAATTTCCCTAGAATCTGTGATTTTCAATCATTTTTCACTGTTCTTATCCCAAAATGACCTTTAAAACCAGTTTTTTAACTTTTATTTTTTGGGGGATATGTAATCAACTTGGATAAATAAAAATGTGTCACTTGATCGAATGTATATCTGAACAGATAATTTTAATAAATAATTCCCCAAAATCTGTGATTTTCAATCATTTTTCACTGTTTTTACCCCAAAATAACCTTAAAAACCATTTTTTTTTAATTTTTGTTTTTTGAGATATGTAATTAACTTAGATAAATACATATGTGTAACTTGATTGAATGTATATCCGAACATATAATTTTAATGAATAATTCCCCAAAATCTGTGATTTTTAATCATTTTTCACTGTTTTTACCCCAAACTAACCTTTAAAACTAGTTTTTTTTTTTATTTTTATTTTTTAAGATATGTAATTAACTTAGATAAATACAAATGTGTCACTTGATTGAATGTACAATGTATATCTGAACAGATAATTTTGATAAATAATTCCCCAAAATCGTTGATTTTTCATCATTTTTCACTGTTTTTACCCCAAAATAACCTTGTAAAACCAATTTTTTGGAATTTTGATTAATTTTAGTAATGGAATGAACTTAGATAAAAACATATGTGTCACTTGATTGAATGTATATCTGGACAGATAATTTTTAAAAATAATTTCCAGAAATATGTGATTTTTGTAAAATTTACATGTTTTCGCCCCAAAATGATGGTATAAAAGATTTTTCCTTAAAAATTTTCATCAAGTTTTAAAATGTGGTTGTGATCTCTGCATTTTAAAAGTAAAATCATTTGATTCTGACACAGGGCCATTTTTCACCCATCATGGTCCTACTCCTTTAGGTTTCATTATCTTTTTTGATTTTTGATTTTCTGAATTAAAAATTAAAGGATTGTTTTTAAATCAGAAAGTTTTATTTTTGTGATGGGGAAAACTCTGTATGGGTAAGAAGTATTGTGATGTCTGAGTTTTACTTTCTGTTTAAATCTCAATATTTTGAAATTACAAATTAGAAAAATTTGGGGCTTATTGAAATAAGCAATGAAATTTGAAAACATTTTCTATTTAATGGTGAAATTTCTCTTGAGGGGTTTTATATAGAATATATACTTACATAGTAAAAAGCTTAACAGTATCACTGATAATAGATCTAGTGTACAAAATGTATGAATAGTAGAATACTTTTTGTACATCTGTAAGTCTAATATTATAAACATCGCTCTTATTGGGAATCTCAGTTCCTGTAAAAATGCCGGTGAAAAGCAAACACTGGGTAAGTTATAAACAACTATTTTAATGCACATTAAAAGGACATAACAAATGCAGGTGAGTCAAATGTGAATTTCACATTTGAGAATTGGGTTGAAAATAGAAACTTTGGCTTGAACGATCTCTGACCCTGTTTATGCTGTTTATAGTGACGACTTTTGTAAAATGTTGAAGACAAATCAATATAAACTACTTTGTTAGAGTTAAATCCTGTCACTGCTAGCTACATTGAAATATATTTTATCCAATTACAAGCACTTTTAACACATCTTTAATATTCCCGGGAATAAATGACTTTTAAACCTAACTACTCAATAGGAGTATGTAATACTCGCTGTCAACCATGACAGGTCGATGTTTAATCACATGGTTGTCACATGATCGGATGTAATCATTTCTGCACGTTGATATTACTTTAAAAAGTAGAGGATTATGCCTTGTTTTGTAAATAAATGACGGCCATGACACAAATTTAGCAGGACGGTAGGGCACACGTCCGAACATTTTATTTTGGGCCAGAAACTACTTCAGAGTCCAGTATTTGTTTTTGATCAATTTCTGGTCACTCAAGACACGAATGGTCACATTTCCTGAGCTGGTGACCGGCTATTTCAGGTGTCAATAAAATTCACTGGTTTTACCCAGAGTTACCACAAAAGTCCGGACTGGATGGTGCAAAACATTTACCAGTCATCTGGACCAATTATTTGAGGAATTTTACCGGACTTTTGTCAAATTTACCAGTTTTCCAGTAAGACTGGCAATTTTTAGAAACTCTGCAACAGGTGATCAGAAAAGTTCATTTAAATTCTCGGTTCAGCTGATCTTAAAATGTGATCAATTTGGAATAACGGGTCATTCATATAAAACTGTATCCTAGTTATTTGTTTATGGACAGATTTAGTACTCATTTTTAAAATGTTGTACATATTGTCGGCTTTATCTGAACAATCAAGCATACACATTTTTAAGTTATCTGAATATTGGTTGTTGTTATTTTTCTTTTTGCTGTTGTATTGTTGTTTACAATCCCACTAAAGAATCTTTCATTCACATGGAGATGTTTCTAAATGCCGATGAACGGCTGCAAATTTTGACCTATGCTCTGCACTTAAAGCCATTGAGCAGTGAGGATTTTTTAACCTGACAATACCTTCTGTGTGACAAAGGACCTTGGATTTTAATGTCTCATCCAAAACATGAAACTGACCTCCCGCCAGCTGGACTTGAACCCATGACCTCACAATCAAAAGTTGAGTGTACTACCGACTAATCCAGTTTGCTCTTGAATATTGATACATGAGAATATTTTCAAGTAGTTGTTTGTCCTTCTGGGGCCCATATAGCAATGTACAGGTTTTAGCAACTTTTCTTTCCCAACCTATTTATGCCGCTTCATACGCGGATACCTTCAACCAAGTCACATGTGGTTCAACTTGGTCCACATGTTAGGATGAAGTCAAAAATGTGTAAATAATCAATGGACAACATACGAAGGAAGGATCAAAGTATTGAAAGTACTGAAATGGGTTGTTATTTTGCCAAAATAGCCATGGGATCCAACTACATGTCCATCTATTTAACATGTAAGAAATGAAAATAAATCAAATTAAGGCCAAGTAAAAGATTACTTATTGTTCTCAGACACCGTCACATGCAAAAAGAAATTGACGATGAAACCATATTATTCACATTTCATAAAAAAAATTACCACCGCGCAGCAAGTAAAAATGTCCGTCATTCCAAAAGGCTTAACTTTAAAAAAAGATCCATTTCCTTTTATTTGTAGTTTAAAATACATTTCTAAACCCGATTAGAAACTAAAATAATTTCATTGACAATTCAGCATGTAAATCTTTACCTCATGCCCAAAAATGTCACAGAACACATAGTGTGTTTTCTGCTGGTGCTTGCAGTTTATGGAGGAAGTGGAAGTTGGGTTTTAAATGAAAGAACAGATCCCAAATGAAACTGAATTTCAGGATGTGTTAAAATGATGATACATGTAACACTATATAGTGTATTAAAGTTTTAAAATCTAAATTATATGTAGGTGAATAATAAATGTAAAATTGGTTACTCTTAATTAAAGTTTTAATAAAAATGGATAGCTATTGTTTTCAAAAATGTAACTTTTTGGAATTTGCATTGATTTTTAGGCACATGTAAAATTGTAATGATAATGATTGAAGTTAAAGTAAACCGTCATAGGTTGTTATTACATAACAACCCATAAAAACGAAAGCAATAGATCACCATCAGCTTTCAGCTCGGGAGAGCTAAAATGACAATGAAGCGAAAAGATTGATTTATAGTGATAGAATGTTGCCTTAGTTAATATCTTATACTTACATTTATTAGCTTCAAAGGATTTGTAGTAGGTGACATTATGGGGACACTGTGTGTCATCTCCAATACATGGATGGTACTTCATTCCAGCGGTACTCTTGGAGTAGAAAGGACATATGTCTGTAAGAGGTAAAGGACATTCAGTCAAACGTTTTCAATTAAGTCTGTCTTACTTAAAGGCCTTGTCATTTAGACCAATCTATTAAGGCTTGTAGGGTTGAAAGGGTTAAAGTGTCATAAAGTTCTAACCTAGGCTGTGTACATACACAAATACTAAAGTGTTATAAAGTTCTGACCTAGGCTGTGTACATACACAAATGCAATAAGTGTCATAGAGTTCTGACCTAGGCTGTGTACTTACACAAATGCAATAACGGTTAAAGTGTCATAGAGTTCTGACCTAGGCTGTGTACATACACAAATGCAAAAGTGTCATATAGTTCTCACCTAGGCTGTGTACATACACAAATACTAAAGTGTTATAAAGTTCTGACCTAGGCTGTGTACATACACAAATGCAATAAGTGTCATAGAGTTCTGACCTAGGCTGTGTACTTACACAAATGCAATAACGGTTAAAGTGTCATAGAGTTCTGACCTAGGCTGTGTACATACACAAATGCAAAAGTGTCATATAGTTCTCACCTAGGCTGTGTACATACACAAATACTAAAGTGTTATAAAGTTCTGACCTAGGCTGTGTACATACACAAATGCAATAAGTGTCATAGAGTTCTGACCTCGGCTGTGTACATACACAAATGTAAAAGTGTCATAGAGTTCTGACCTCGGCTGTGTACATACACAAATGCAGTAAGTGTCATAGAGTTCTGACCTAGGCTGTGTACATACACAAATGCAGTAAGGGTATAAGTGTCATAAAGTTCTGACCTAGGCTGTGTACATACACAAATGCAAAAGTGTCATATAGTTCTCACCTAGGCTGTGTACATACACAAATACAAAAGTGTTATAAAGTTCTCACCTAGGCTGTGTACATACACAAATGCAATAAGGGTTAAAGGGTCATAGAGTTCTGACCTAGGCTGTGTACATACACAAATACAAAAGTGTCATAGAGTTCTGACCTAGGCTGTGTACATACACAAATGCAGTAAGGGTAAAAGTGCCATAAAGTTCTGACCTAGGCTGTGTACATACACAAATGCAGTAAGGGTAAAAGTGTCATAAAGTTCTGACCTAGGCTGTGTACATACACAAATGCAAAAGTGTCATAGAGTTCTGACCTAGGCTGTGTACATACACAAATGCAATAAGAGTAAAAGTGTCATAAAGTTCTGACCTAGGCAGTGTACATACACAAATGCAATAAGTGTCATAGATTTCTGACCTAGGCAGTGTACATACACAAATACAAAAGTGTCATAGAGTTCTGACCTAGGCTGTGTACATACACAAATGCAATAAGGGTTAAAGTCTCATAAAGTTCTGACCTAGGCTGTCTACATACACAAATGCAATAAGTGTTAAAGTGTCATAGAGTTCTGACCTACACTGTGTACATACACAAATGCAAAAGTGTCATAGAGTTCTGACCTCGGCTGTGTACATACACAAATGCAGTAAGGGTAAAAGTGTCATAAAGTTCTGACCTAGGCTGTGTACATACACAAATGCAAAAGTGTCATATAGTTCTCACCTAGGCTGTGTACATACACAAATACAAAAGTGTCATAAAGTTCTGACCTAGGCTGTGTACATACACAAATGCAGTAAGGGTAAAAGTGTCATAAAGTTCTGACCTAGGCTGTGTACATACACAAATGCAAAAGTGTCATAGAGTTCTGACCTAGTCTGTGTACATACACAAATACAAAAGTGTCATAAAGTTCTGACCTAGGCTGTGTACATACACAAATGCAATAACGGTTACTGAACACAGGGATTTTCCACAAACTTTTGAGAATGGGGCCTTTTGAATTGGGAAATATAGCAACATTTGACTAAAATTGGGAAATACACAAAACTACAAGAATCCCCTCAAATTCACTGTCATTTGACACCATTTGGGAAATTTTGACTGTTTTCGCATTGGGAATTGGGCCTATGATAGGGTGGAAAATCCCTGGAACATATAGATTTTGTTTGATTATAGTTTTATATCCTGTCAAAAATATCTCACTTATATGGAGATATCACCAGCTTCAGGTGAAGTGGCACAAATTTTGACCTGTGCTATGGACTGACACCAATATGTGAGGGTCCTCCCCAACATTGCACCTCGGTTTTCAGTCTCATATGTAAGAATCGTGACTTTCACTTCATATGCCGAGCGCTTGGGGAAGGAAAAGTCACTACCAATGTTAAAGATTTTTGGTATGACCCGGTCCCGAAGTCAAACCTGGGGCCTTCCGCTTGTGAGTCAAATTTTCTACCACTAGAACACCGCCAGCTGTCTAAATGTGTTAAACATGCGGGAAGAAGATCACAAGCGTGATCAAATAACAATCAATATTTGTTTTTTGCAAAAAGGTGTTGACACTTTCTCCTTTTGCATGTTGCTGGACTTCAATGTCGCTTGTGACAGACTCTCCATACAAAATTAATACAAGAAAAATAAACAAAATATAATATGTGCTTGGAAAATTATAGAAATAAAAAATACTTTTCTCAATCCAGCTCCATGGTAAGCAAACTAAACCTGGCTGGCAAGCATCTTTCTCAACAATACAGTGCAATTTATGATTTGAGTCAGTGCACATGGAATCTTGTTTCAAATCAACATCAGGACATTGTAATACTGGAAAGAATGCAGCATGTGTTGTTATACCTATCAGATATAACAAAGGCAATGGCCAGAAACATCTGAAATAAATAAAAAAAATGAGAGTTAAAATGTAGTTGTCACT
>BROG01001688.1:10000-27500 GCA_030159075.1 Atrina japonica | reverse complement strand
ATTGTATATTAATCTAAGGAGCAGAAAAGGGGAAAATATTAATCCTATATATTTTTGTTGAAAATGTGGTGAGGTCCAATTTGGTATTCATATACAAATAGTAAGTTTGAGTTAATCACTTGCAATTGAAAAAAAATATGGGCTACTCAAGCAATTTTCACAGAATATGCAGAAATATGAGACTTTTATGCTCGTGTGTATCTCCTTTTTTGTTATTATATCTGAGTAGTAAACATTATTTTTCTTAACATGGGTAATGTCTGTGCAATTAAGAAATTCTCAGACAGATTTATTCCTTAAGTGATAAAATACTAAAGTGCGGTGTATAATTGTCAACAACGAAAATGGCCGCCGTCTACGTTCGCCTCAGGATATATTTTGCCAGGAGTATCTCTTAGCTTTCGAAATCAATGTGTTATTTGAATGATATAGGATTAGGAGTACAACACTCATTTTTCTGTTGGATGGTATTCAGGGACATAAGACGTTTGCCTACATTGAGAATCTTACTTGAATTGACAGGGTTCAACAGAAGATGGAATGGACCCCTTACCGACTACCAAATAACCATACCTATGCGCCTCAGCTATTTCAGTCGTTTTATGGCAGTTTTCACGTTTTACTCAGCTGAGTAAATTCGTAACTTTTGTGAATATAATCTGATTTTTTTTTGCCTGTCAACCTGTACCCTGGATACATAATACGGAGAGGATTTATAATTTTAGGTCATGTGTCCTCGGGGGTATCATTCAAATAAAATGTACTCAAACAGTACATAAAACGTGTTTATTTCAATTAGCAGTCGAACCAATTGTCAAACAAAAAAATATCAGACACTTTATATCCTACATGTGAAATTTATCTAAAGTGACAGATACCAAAGTAGTAAGCCTCAAGCTTGTGTCCACGACACAATACACACATCTTGTAAATATTGGACAAACACGGACCTCTGGAAATCTAGAGGTGTGTGCCATGGAGGAGTAAGCATCCCCGATTGACTGGCAAAACTAACCCTGATTCCACAGTCAAAGTCAAATGAAATAAAAGAGAAACAAATCCTCGTAACAATTTGTACAGACTACTCAACAACCGCTACCGAACAGTTGACTCAACATTTCATTTATAGAAACATAGTAATTGCAAAAGTAATTAGATATACATGTTAGGCGACTTTTGCATTTGATTAGATGTTTGACAATTGTATTTGTCATTGTGTGTGTATGAGAGAGAGAGAGAGAGAGAGAGAGAGAGAGAGAGAGAGAGAGAGAGAGAGAGAGAGAGAGAGAGAGATAGAGAGAGAGAGAGAGAGAGAGAGAGAGAGAGAGAGAGAGAGAGAGAGAGAGAGAGAGAGAGAGAGAGAGAACGAGAGAGAGAGGTGTAAATTGGGGCACATTAGCAGATGTAGTGTTATCAGCGTATATAATCTCTTTCACGACAAAGCAAATCCCATTTCAGCGACGTTTTGAAACACTGGTGCATGAACGTAAACTTGGTAAATTGTTACATGTAGATCTATGACAATGCTGCATGATTTTCACTTTTGGTGATTTTATTATTTTCTGATTTGTATGGTGCATAAAAGCTAATTTGCTGTCGTTCTGAGACCTGTGGTTAGTGCGATTTTAAAACAATTTTAGTTTTAGGTTTTTAGTACGTTTGATATTTGAACTAAATGGCACAGTTATGATAATATAGAAAACCATGACTGAAAACACCACACTTTGTGTGTCAGTGTTATGAAAGAAAGAAACCGGAACTATTGAGTACATGCAGCGTCGGTTCTGCACAGTGGCCGAATATTAGAGGGACTTAATCAGGTGGACTTCCATTTAGATGTATCCTTTTACGTATTTGCATAGCATTCTGTTGATTATATTTTTATCATTAACCATTTCTGTTAACTGTGAACCATTACCGAACTGCTTTATCAACACGATCCACTTTGATCATATTAGGGTTAAAAAGCAACATTTCGCCCAGGACGTGTCATAATTCTTTTCTACATAATATATCAATCAAATTTAATGCAGAAATTCAGTTGGTGACCTATCTAGATACTATTTTGTCTGTCGCCATTTATCGTCCGTTGTCAGTGTTTAGATAATTCCTGAGGCAAAGTACCGTCATCGAATCAATGGTATAGATCACAGACACCAAGTAAAACAAATGGTATAGATCACTGACACCAAGTAAAACCAATGGTATAGGTCACTGACATCAAGTAAAACCAATGGTATAGATCACTGACACCAAGTAAAACCAATGGTATAGATCACTGACACCAAGTAAAACCAATGGTATAGATCACTGACACCAAGCAAAACCAATGGTATAGATCACTGACACCAAGTCAAACCAATGGTATAGATCACTGACACCAAGTCAAACCAATGGTATAGATCACTGACACCAAGTCAAACCAATGGTCTAGATTACAGACACCAAATAAAACGCAAACAAAATCAGTTTTGTAATTTTTAACACATTTGTTGCACCATTGTCTCATGCACTAGTATGCCGATTTTAATCAAATTTGGTAGGTACTATCTCCACTGAAACTGCATCAGGAGTCCATGACTAGAAGTTTGCAATAGCTAATAATAGTATGAGACATGGTAAACGCCCGTTACAGCACTTATGATTAAAGAGAGATAACTCGCATTTTTCGCAAGCAAGCTTAAATGTTAAACACTGGCGGTGTAAGCTGGGTGTAAAAAGATAGCTGTGATTGATCCTGAATTCGATATATATATTTCTTTATAAGACTGCATCCACCTCGCTAGAAACTGTCAATGCTGAGATAGGAAAGGAATTGCGTATTGCTGAAGGAGATGATCGAATACTTTTTATCATGCGCTGATTTCTGTGGAATATTCCGAGCATCACGTATGCGGCCTGATTCAACATGGAATGGAGATGAGTCCTATAGTTCAATCAACATGGTTGAATAGATAAATTATTAAATACCAAATTATAAATCTTCAGGATGTCCAGGACACTTATAGAAATCTGGTGAATATTGGACATACACGGACCACTGAAATCCATAGATGGAATCAGTGGCTATGGATGACTACAAATACCCCGCTATAAAATATCATTTAAAATCCAAAACTGAACCTCGATGTTTAACGGCACTGACTTTCTGATGCAAATACATATTGTTGCAGACTTATAGAAAAGTGGGGCCTGTATTACTTCGGGAAGTCCCTCTTCTATAGAAAATAGCTTACTGCACGATAAATAGTGCCACTGACGCATACATATATGTAGATTTTGTTTGAATTGGAGGCGTATCGATACGCATGCATCTTAGTTAAATAGAGAAGTATAAATGTTCATATGCGTATAGTTGATTTCCAATGTTTGTGTTTGAAGCCATTTTAAATTCATTCACCTTATTTTGTGGGAATCAGAAAAAGTTAACGAAGCTCGATCGATAAGTTATTGACATGCTTACCATGGCATCGTTTCATTAAAAGTCGCAAATAAGGAAAACAGTCGTAAACTCAATACTACGATTACCGTCGTTTCATAAAAGTTTCCGATAACCGGTTAACGACAAAATTTAGTCGGTAATTTCCGACTGGGTCTAAGCAGTCGTAAATCTAAATCTTTCTTGCTTGAAAAAAAAATTGTAAAATATTTTGAGATACTGTATTAAATGACTGACTAAATTACTTTGTTTGATGCGTTAGAGGGAAATAAGACTTGTAGGAGACCCAGGGCCTTGTTTTCTAATATAGACATACCAGTAACCTGCCTTTCATCGTATAAAATAAGGGACTGTATAAGGGATCGCACACGTCGTGATTCGTAATTATATATTTCAAGTTAAAGTACCTCTATTGCTTTTTCACCTACTATACAGACACCATTAGTGACTCTTCTACAATTCGTTACACCTTTTCTATACATTTAATAATGATAAAACATTAACGTTATTTTACAAATAATCGGCAGTTGTAAGAAATTCCGAAATTGCGTTATAAAATGGTTGTAAACGTTGTCGGTGAATTGTCGTAAAGTTTCCGCCTTTTTATCAAACGACGCCCAGGGCAGTAAACTTTATATTCGGTGTGCGAACAAAAGGGTCGTATTACCAACAGAGGCTCCAAAAAGGTTAAAAAACTTGCATTTTTTTATAATATTCGTATGAACCAATTTTATGATAATATTTCTTTCAATTTGGTAACAAGATTGTTAAGTCAGTATCTAAAATCTATAGGAACGAAATAGAAATCGGATCATAAAAGAGTGAGAAAAGGAAAAGATTAACGGTTTTATATCAATCGTGTTTTAAACAAAACTGCTTGAATACAAATATACATTAAGAAACTGCCAGGAATATATTATCTAAGGACCATTGTGATAAAGGTTTTTGAAATCAGGGATCATAGATCAAGATCAAAGGACCTATGTAAGAGGAAAATGTCATTTACACACACTGGTCACGAGAACCTTTCCAGGGAATTGCTTTTATAGGTAATATATCTAAACCAATGAGACAAAGTAAAGTATATTTAGAATAAGGTACAGACATGGACAAAAGAGGTATAGCTGCTATTGCAAAATCACAGTACATAGAAATATATCAGTACTCCAAATCATACAACGCATTATGGGGCTGCTAATACCAGATGGCGCATATATATATATATATATATATATATATATATATATATATATATATATATATATATATATTATATATATATATATATATATATCTATATATATATTGTATATGTATATATATATATATATATATATATATATATATATATGTATATGTATATTATTTATATATATATATATATATATATATATATATATATATATATATATATATATATATATATATATATATATATATATATATATATATATATATACTAGATTACATTTTTTATCTATAGAAAATTTTCATTAACGGAAATATTAAATGATAAAAATCTCAGATACCAAAGTATAAATCAATAGAATGTCCAGGACATAGATACAAATCCGGTAAAAATGGATATGTCCCAATCATTACAATTGATAAAATACACACTACAGTTGACTATAGTACGTCAGAAATTAACATATTTGGAAGATCAGCACATAACAAAACAGATTGATTTATATTTTGACCGAAGGGTCGCAGGTTCGGGCCTCGGCCCAGGTGGTTTGCTATTCCTGTCTTTCGGATAGGACAGTAAAAACCGAGGTCCCGTGTCACAGTAGGTGTAACGTTCAAGAACCCTCGCTACTGAATGATCGTAAGTGCCGAGCATTTGGTGACGTCTCCATATGTGTGAAAGATACTGGAGTGGAGTTAAACAAAAGTACAACGACCTAAATACTTTGATAACATGAAGTGATTAAAAAAATCAAGCCAGGACCTCTATTCACAGGTATGTTGGTAAACCAGAAACATTATTGGATGATAGATTTTGTAACTTAAGCTTGTCTACAAATATGATAATTCGTAAATGAAATTTTCAAGTGAATTTTACAGAAGTAGCATAAGCATACCAAAATTATTACCTCATAAACCCCGGAACTCTTGTAACAGAGACCAATACCACATCTAATGGGACTTGAACCTTAAAAAACCTGATTTTGATATCGAGGTGAAGGGGAAATCCCACAAGCTCAAGTTTGTAATATCACCATATAACTAACAACGCCACCTTAACACCTCCATCGACAGAATTCCCCCACCTCTCTTGGTCGTTAGGATACTCACATACACTTATTCAGGAACATTCAAAATCAAAAAATGGGCAACATTACTAAGATAAACATATATTGTCCTGATCGCACTTAAATCGGTGACCCCTGGTTAAGGGGTCATGTGTTCTATTGATCGAGGTTAAGTTAAACCCCATTAGCTCAAGAAAATACGAGTACCATATCATTTACACTGTCACACTCTAACATAAATTAGAACACATGGATATCATACTTATTCATTATTTCAGAACATTCAAACGTCAAAGTATCTGGGTCAAGTACTAATGATGACTAGCGACAGTGGTAAAAAAAAATGCTAGTAAAACTCTCTGATTGATCTGGACACAAATAATAAGCTGAAGTTCAAAAACCATCTACAAATAGGAAAGAAGTGTAGCTAACCATCAGCAAGGAAATGGTAGATGAAGATTTTCTTTTTTACTGGTGCACACTGTTAACAAAAGTAGAAGAATATTACACCAGCATATAGGGTATTGATCTTAACAGCAAGTCCGAAACTGACAGAAAGAAATTCCTTTTTTGCGGGGTTACAGGGATGTTATGGACAGTGGACGAATGTTAGACCCGTTTTCACTCATGGAACAGGCATATATTTGCTCCAAAAAGCATCCAGTTTCTGTAGATGCTAAATTAGATTCAAATCCCCAAGTTCCTGTGGCTCCATTGAATATGTTAGATTTGACGGAAGGAAGAGAATGTTAACCTATCGAATTGTTTAATATTTTGGGTGAAATGGGATAAGAACAAAGATACTTTTATGAAATAACAACGTGATCAAAAATAGAAAATGAGCAGAAAAAGCTAGATATTATGTCAAAATTATTTGATTCATTAACCAAGTAGTATTCAAGTGTTTAAATTAAAAGCATACAGGCTGTTATTTTGATAAAAAAAATATATTCTGTATTTAGACCAGAGCCTGTATTAAAAAGGCAAAACGAGATATGCAGTTCTACCCCGTTGTATCAACAACTATCTGGTTTCCTTAATTTTGGATGTATAACAGGTTTTGCAATACATCTAGGTTTACCATTTTAGAGATTTGGCCACGCGACCGGTCAACAGGGGATGCTTACTCCTCCGTGGAAACTGACCCACCTCTGCTTTTCAAGAGGTCCGTGTTTGTCCATTTCTTTTACCAGATTTGTATCTATATCTTGGACACCTCAATGATTTATACTTAGGTATCTGATATTTTTATACTATCACCCATGCTGTCAGTATATCATACCTTGTTTACAACTCACTGCCAAGTTTTTGTTTTTGTTTTTTTTTTATGTCATCGTATCTGTTTAAAATAGATAACAGCGGTTATCTAATTGTTTTAGGTTTAGATTCCCCTGTCAACTCGTAATTATTTTTTGAAGTGTGATAATCTCTGTACAAAGAATAATACATGGCGGTTTTTCATCACACCTGTTTATTCAACTGGTCTAGTTACACGGCTGAGGAATTTAGTATGCGTGAATGACCATTATACCTGAGAATCAGCAGCGGGTGGCGGGTAGCAGGCTTTGGCATTATAACTGGGGAATTATATGGGAGGAACTTTATTTTTCAACAATAAGTGCCGTTTTGCGAGTTTGGCATTATAGCGGGAATGTCATACATACATACATACATACATACATACATACATACCTACATACATACATACATACATACATACATACATACATACATACATACATACATACATACATACTTACATGCATGTATACCTACCTACCTACCTACCTACCTATATATATACATACCTACAAACATACATACATACATACATACATACATACATACATACATACATACATACATACATACATACATACATACATACATACATACATACTGTTTTGATTGACTGAATTTCATAAAAGTTCATCTAACTATAAAGAAAAATAGGATGAGTTTCTTATCTACGAACCTTGACAGAGGATTTTGATCACATCACCGTTCACATCCTCAACGCGTTTACCAAGAAAATGTGTACAAGAGATAGTACAGTGACAAGTTGACTCCCGTAAAAATGCCATGCTATAATTATGGCATAGATCTGGATGTGCTAAGTAGACATCAAGGAACCGACAAAAGTTGGTTGACACTTTGGCCTCTTGTTTCGAGAAATATGGTAGCCATTTTTAAAAAATGTTTGTAGAATATAATCAATATTAGCTTTCTCTGATTTGCAAAACAACAACAGTCGTTTTTAAAGTGTTTATACTTGGCGGGTTATATTTTAGATTCCAAAATGAAATCAAGACGACAATAAATTGTATTAACTTTAGATTGCCTAATTTCAAATTATGTTGATTTGACTATCTGGTATTGTTCCCACCTTTAAACGTTCCCCATCGTCCACAATAACTTTCTAGATCATTATACATCTAGAAAATGAAAATGACACTCCGGCGTCCTAGTTGATATTAAATGGCGTCCAAATTTTCCACCATGGACGATATTTTGTCATAAGATCATACATAGTTTTAGTGTTAGAATAGCAGTGCATGTGCAACTTGCAATTTATAAGTCCCGTAGGAATTTTCTGCTGATGTTGTGGCACATATCTATAATTATTATAGACCATTATGAACCAAAAAAATGAGGGTGGCACTCTGATGTTTTGTTTGATACACGATGGCGGTCATTTTTCATACGACCATAGTTTAAGTGTTAGAATAGCCGGTCTGGTGTTGATAACACGTGCGTCTTTAGGATCAATTTTACACATAACGTGTCGTCACTACGTTTCTTAATGGCATTGTGTAAAGCGTCGTCCGCATTTGTTTTCGCAAGTTAATGAAGAGAATTACGATTGGTGGCTTCAGATTCACAGGAGAAACAAAAATGTCAAATGCTGTCAAATGGTGTCGACTGGGAACGAGTAAGTATCGTTTCCTCGAAACTGTCAGCAAGCGAAGACTTGAGTTATACTGTGCACTTCTGTTTGCTGTCTTTAACTTTAGCATTCCTGTGTCTTTATAACATTTATTATGCCATGTAGCAGAGGTATTCTGTAGATGTAGATCCTGGACTGTGACATCTCCAAGACGGTTAGAAATAATCAGATAATCACCATGGCCTGCTCGTCTCCTGGCTGTAGACAGTAGGTTTTCGTGAGGAATGGCCTTTTCAATAAGATTTACATGGGTTTTTGTCTAACGTAAAATACATTTGCTGATGCCCCCAGTTTACTTTAGTTTAGTTTCGAGGTTACTTGTCATTGTTCTCAATCTTTAATCTGCAAAATATAGGAACGAGATAGAAAAATCCTCATTTCTGAAAAAAAAAGCTTGATATATTTGTTTTTTTTTTATTTTAACTAGGTCAATATACAATAAAACAATTCAAATCGCTATTAAAAACTTTTTGATACCGTACTGTTATTCATCACACCATGACTGCCTATTTTCAACCTACAAAGTACGAAAATGTATATTTTATGCAAACGCTTCAAATAGTTTACTTTGTAGATGTATGAAGCAAGTCCAGGCGCATGCATTGAACATGACATTTCGCATTTAAAACCCCGGCTAGTCTAACACTTAAACTGATCGCATGGCAAAACATCTGCCGTTTTTTAATATAACCGCCATCTTGTATCAAACAAGAAGTCAGAGCGCCATACTAACTTTTTAGGTATATGATGGTCTATATAACTATATATGTGTCACAATTTCAGCAGACAATTCCTACTTGACTCATTTATTGCAAGTTGTTCCTGCACTAAGAACTTTGATCTTGTCAATGGAGCTGTTACATATTTAGCATATGCACAGCATGCATACAGAGTGAGAAGATCAAAATCAGATATATTAACTCAGCGTACAGTTACAGATAGATTTATTTAGACTATGACTAAGTGTCATTGCACCTACTACCTATATATTACACGCACAAATCAATACTGAATACAGCATATACACCGTAGATTCATATTATCCATTGGGAATTTAGTAAACAGAATACTCTATCTAAGTATACCAAAAGCTGAATACATTTATCTGTAAATAATTTTTAAATAAACAGTAACGATGTTCAAAGTGAAATACCAAAAACAGAATGTAGTCATACTTGTTAAAGAGTCATGAAATGTCAAGGACACAAAGGGGATATCCGTGACCGAATAGTCCGTGGGTCGCGCTTTGGACTAGGAAGTTTTCGACTTCTTGTCTGTACAAGCGTCAAGCTCAGTTGGTACCTAAGCTTATTTTTGTAGGAAAGTGCCAATTGACCAGCAGAAGGCCGATGGACTCTTCCAGGGTACTGTAACCGGGTTACCCCACCCACCTTTGACAGAAAAAAACTGGTCGCCACCATATGACAGTGTTGAGTGTTGCGTAAGAATTTTTAAAAAAAAGATATATATATATATATTTATATATATATATATATATATATATATATATATATATATATATATAAATATATATATTATATATATATATAATATATATATATATATATATACTGTGTAGTCATTGGAAGGTATGAATATTTCAATCAGCATGAATTAACTCGTCAATGTTCAACATATAAAGCATCTGAATGTGCGTGCATTGTTAATAGCTTCTTAAATAGAATGTTAGACATAAAATATATCCCAGTAATTATCTTTATCAAAGGCATTGTATTTTCAAATTTCTATAACGGGGAGAACCTGTAGTTTATATATGGATACGTTTCCTAATACTAGAGATATGATAAGATTCACAAAAGTAATGCATGCATGTTATTGCTCATTGTTTACCCGTGTGATAGTATGGTGCAAATTATTATCGTTAGTGTAATTCTGGTCTCGCAATGCGGAATTATCTTATCAAGGTCGAGAAATATTATATTGAATATCACATATATAATAACACATGATGATTAAATGTGTCAAGTTACATTCAGTTGCGCATATCTGGACCAAAAATAATACAAAATATGCAATACTCAAGCAGGCGAAATTTAAATTAAAAATGTTTAGGATTAAATACTTCGGTGTATACTAAAATTGGACGATGTCAATGCCCAAAATCATGAAACATCCATTCACAAGGGGATGTAACTCCATAACCGTGATTGCTAATTTTTGTAGATATTTGCACACTAAACATTGTCGCCTCTTTCCCTTTCTCTCGATATATTATATCTTTCAAAATACTGTCCAAGAATAGAACAATTTCACTTAAACGTGGAAATAACTCGCATAATGGTCGACCAGACAACGGCTTTGTTAACTTCTTTTAGACTTTGTTAGCAAAACAGGTTTCCTTTTTTTCAGTTTCGTTCTATCTTTTAAACTGTTTGAGATAATGTCCCAAAACAGTGCAAGTCATTGAAAAAAACACCTAAAAGGGGAAATAACCACCATAGGGGTCGATCTGAAAATTATCATCCTATTGGCGTTTTGCTATAATTTTGTACGCCGAACATTTTCGCTTTTTCACTTTCTATTCGTTTTACTTTTAGAGAAAATGGCCAAATTAGTCCAAGGCATAGACAATTCACTTAAAAAAATCTGAAAACCCCCCTCTCTAGAATGTTTGTATATTTATGTATGCTGAACATGTTTCCCTTTCTCTCTATCTATTATACGTTTTCAACAGCCAAATTATTCTAAAACATGAAAAAAATCCACTTAAAAGGAGACAGAGTCGATCTAACAATTCCTGGCGTATTGACTTTTTGTTGATCTATATATAGACACGTTATCTAACAATTCGGCTGTGATTAGCTTCACAGAAATAATACATGCACTTTATTGCTCATTGTTTTTCCGTATAATAATAAAAAATAAAGATGTCAACGTCGAGAGAAGGGGATATAACTCAATACGCATTGATTGTTGACTTTTGTACATACATTGTATTTACATGCCAAACATGGTTGCCTTTTCCCTTTCTCTCTATACATTACACTTTTCAAGATACTGTCCAAAAATAGTAAAAATCATAAAAAATCCACTTAAAAGTGGAAATAACTCACATAATGGTCGACCACACAGCCGATTTGTTACCTTACTTGTACGTTTTATGAGCGAAAAACGTTTGCACTTTCTTTCTATTGATTGTGCTTTCTGAGATAATGGACAAAACAGGGACGATATTAACATGGATGATAAACATATCATAGCATGCGCATATATAATTGAATACATAACGGGAATGTTTATAAGTTGACCTCATACCTTGCATGATGTGGGTATTTGTAAAATGCAAAATTGTAACGAAACGAAACAAACCTAACCGAAAAGAAAACAGTTATAATAACATAAAAAAGACGCACAAAAACTTTCTCCCATTAGATCAGTCCATTCTGTCATCTATTAAAGGGTAAAAGCTATGTTTACCAAAATAATTGTTTCACGTTTCTCTAGTTATGTTTACTTTTACTTGATGAACAATAACAAATTAGATCTATACACAAACATACAAATATTTAATTCCTATATATTTTGTGAATATAAGGTTGGGTCCGGTGTAGTGTTCATATACAAATAGTAAGTTCGAGGTAATCAATTCCAATCGAAAAACTGCCAGGCCTGGGTTTTTCAAGCAATTTTCACAAAAATACAAGAATATAAGAATGTTTATCCGTGTGTATATCTCTTCGATGATATTGTATATCATTCTAAGTATTGAAAGGTGGAAGGAATGAATAAACGCTGCTAATGCCCATTTAAAGGCAGACACATTTTATTCCATCAACTTGCTAATTTGCATCCTGTAATTGCGATTTTTTCAAACTCTTTATCGAACCGTGTATACAGCTATTCCAGATGTGATTTTGTATTTATTTCAATGAGTGGATTATAAAATATAATTCTTACTGATCTTCATGCATTTAATGTATGTATTAATTATGGCGGAAAAATAATGATTCTGTAATGAAATAATCATATAAAAAGTCTCAGGTACCAAGGTATAAATCACTAGGATGTTCAGGATATACCTACAAATCTAGTAAAAAATGGGCAAGCTCATAAACTGCATATCAAATGTACATATGTTGAACACGCCCTTGGATATCGTAAACTTCATATGCGCGTACATGTGGGGTACTAACACTTAAATCTGGAACATTTACAATTGGAAAGTCGAAATTGTCGCGCTTGTCGTATAGCGTAGTTGCCCAACCCCGTCTGTGTCTATAGTAAGTAAAGTTTCTAAGTATGACACATGTGTGCTTGATTCTGTTGTATCTTTAATTTTTATTTATCTTGGGTATATCGCATTGGCATATGTATGGAAATTGTCATTATTAAATGACAAAACGTCGTCTATATATCGAATTCCTTACCATTGAAAAAATATATAAGTATTTACGTAAAAAAAGTGCAATATTGTTTCTTTTATCAAATAATATTGATAACACGTACTACTTGAAATTTATTAGGTTATTACACGGTAATATATTATTTATTATGCACTGACCGAGATTCCGGAGACACATTCTAGGTAACGCACATATGTAAATTTAGACAATGACCTTGACTATAATTAGTAGTGCTGAGGTACGGATGAACTGTAGTAATACTGATAAAATACATTCTAGAGTACAGTCTATTCAACGATAAACATCGTGTTTTTTGTTCCTGTTAAAAACTACACCGGGTATTTTTATTTTTCCTGCAGTATCTATTACTGTCCAACATCTTTGTTTTTGTTGATAGAGTTGATCATGCTTACCGACTGGACTCAGAGTAGAGGTAAACTCATGCCAAGTCGAATGCAATACTTTAATGAAGCCTTTTTAAACATGTTTACACCTACAAATGACAGTAGGAATTAATGATTTGGAAGATTTAAATATGTTGATACACAGATAGACACTATCATTTTAGCAGTTACCAGTAGATGTTTCCACCATATATGTATGTGTATTTCGCAAGTATATATTGCATACGTATCGTGTATACTTATGACTATTAAGATCTAAAATTGGATTGTTTGGAACACTTACTTGGGGACAATTTTACATGCCCATTTGATGTAATATTGCATGGCATATTAAATACTATCTGGTAGGTAGAATGACAAATGCATTTGTATAATTGCAACAATCTTGCCAAACGCAACCGGTAACAATAGTTTTTGTTTGTCCGTCAATACTTTAAGCAAAGCAAATTAACTTTCGATTTTTTACGAACATTACCGAGTGTCTAATAGACACGTGTTATTTACAGTTAATATACATTCTAATCTTATTACCGTTTGCGTTTATTTTCGCACATCATCATTTCATACTTAAATCAGGCAAAGTTGCCCTTTTTCGTCTTTTTAAAATATTCGTCTCTGAAATTGTCCACGTGCCAGGTATATCGGGTGATTTCGACCAATTTTTAACTCAACCTATCGCTTTTTCTCGGCTTTATCATTTTTGACACATATGATCCGTGAACTGCCCAACTCCACTGGACAGGGCAGAACGATTGTATAACATGAAACACGAATACTTTTCACGATTATATTGTTTGCATTCGGGGTAACATTAAAGATCGGGAAAAAAATCTTTTAGTGACCAGATATATTTTTTCATATATTCACTGGATTTTCTTCAGGTATTTATAATAAAATTGAGAAGCACATATCTTACATAGTACATGCACTTTTAAACAAAAACCGCGTCCTGTATTTTAAAACTAAATATAGAATACATAAAAGCGACCGACGTTAACACAACCGAGCGTATAATGGACCTAGATCCCTTAAACGATTTACAAAGTGCATTTAACATGGTGAAATAGTTTATCTGAACGGTCATTCCATACGGAAATATTGATGATTTTTTTAAGGTACGGCGAAACCTAAATTACAATACAACAAATAACTTCGAAAGGGAGATCTTTTACAACGCTTCAAGTGTTTGATAAGGTATTTGAACAATCATTTTATCATATTCTTGACTATATCTCAGGGGACAAAAATAATCATTGTGACAGCTTATATTACATTGTGTATTCATGTATTTCGAATAATATGAGAAGGAATGCATGATTTAAGACTGAAATGCAAACTTATGATTATTACATTCTCATTGACAATAAATGTGCAATGAAGCAGTACCAATCTCGCACTCTTGTTTTTTGGGCGTTACACCAGATAACACATGTCATTCTGATGCTTGGGATAGATTATTCAAATAAACTAGATATTTCTATTTTATCTATGGAATTCATGACCTTATGTCTTTGGGATTTATTTCGTACGGCGCAGCTTTCTGCATCGAGAAGAGAAAATGCATTTATAAATTCAATGAGAGAGAGAGAGAGAGAGAGAGAGAGACGAGAGAGAGAGAGAGAGAGAGAGAGAGAGAGAGGAGAGAGGGAGAGAGAGAGAGAGAGAGAGAGAGAGAGAGAGAGGAGAGTGGGCGAGAGAGAGAGAGAGAGAGAGAGAGAGAGAGAGAGATACTTTAAAGTAGGGAATATATTTTAAGCCTCAAATAATATAGTTTTTATTTGTAAGGCACATTACTATAATTGTTAATTAGAAGAACTTGGGTTTAATACGAATTCTGGAATTACTACATACACACGTAGCTCACTTTCAAAGGACGAGATCCTTCAAAATCACGTGTCCGTAGTTACGCTCATTTGATATATACCTACAACGGATACCGATTTGCGAGCACGCATATTTATATTGGATACGCTAAACTTACATAAGAACCCCATATAAACAAAGATATACAGCAAGACCCATCAAATTTTCTACCAAACCTTTATCTTTACTCCTTACCAAGACATTGACAGCCGTTAAAAAGAAACTTCAACGTTACTGTACAGTTGCTTATTCCAGAAGCGGTGTAAATCAGATGTGGATACTTGAACATTTTAAACAGCTTTTAGAAAATTTGAAGGCACGCAATTTTTCTCGAATTCACAATACCAAAACTTATGACTTCTCTACTCATTACACAACTATTCCACATAAAAATTAAAAGAAAGACTTTTCAGCATCATAGACAACAGCTTTTCCACTAAAGACTGGTGGTACCGAGCTTTAAAATTTAAATAGTCTAGTATGATTGGCTATCAGGATACTTATTTCATAGTCAAACAACCGCTCTGATGTCTACCACATAAATACATTACTGCGTGTGTGGGCTTTAGTTGATATAAAAAAATATGCTGGAATTTCTAATAGAACAATATATTTTGTAATGTTCGAGACGTGGTCTTTCAACAAACTATCGGCAGTTCTCCTTTATTGGCCGACCTGTTCCTTTATTCATACGAAGCAGACTTCATTCAGAAACTGCTGAATCAAAGGAAGAAAAAGTTAGCGGTGTCCTTTAATTTGACATTTAGACATATCGACGGCGGTTTGTCAGTTAATAATGACAATTTCCATACATATGTCAATGCAATATATCCCAGCGAATTAGAAATTAAATATATAAAAGAACAAAGCACACACGCTTCATACAGACGGGAAATTAGCAACTAAGCTATACGACAAACGCGACGATTTCGGCTTTCTTATCGTAAAGTTTCTACATTTAAGTAGTAATATCCCTCAGTCACCTGCATATGGAGTTTATATTTCACAAATGATCCGATATGTCAGGGCCTGTACAACATATGAACATTTCATATACAACGGTAAACTACCCACTGACACATTATTGACACAGGGATATCGAAAACCACGTTTAATGTCATCGTTCCGCAAATTTTTACGGTCGGTATAATATTTCTTGTTTGCGACTACTTCTGTTTCACTAAGGTGAAATGTTGAGTTCTGCTTTTTCGTTGGTCGGTTGTAGAACGACGTCTATACCAATCGTGACGAGGATACACCCCTCAAGTGTTTCATTGGACTTGACTGTGGACTCACGGCGGGTGTGACCGGTCGACAGGGATTCTTAATCCTCCATGACACCTGATCCCACCTCTTAGTTTCAAGACGTCCGTGTTTGTCCATTTTCACCGGATTTGTATCTATGTCCTGGACATGGTATTGATTTATACTTTGGTATGTGATTTTGTTTTATATTTGTGATAGTATCACTAGTGCTATTCTTAGAAATTTGCTTTTTTTTAACCTGTGGATTACACGATCACGTGTTTTAGGACTACTTTGTAGAATTTAATGACCGACAACTCTGTGTAAGGGATTCTTGAACTCCTACAGACATGTTGTTGATATTGTACCAATGGCTATTTATAGATCAGATTATATTGCAACGTTTCAAAGCTGGTTAGTCTCTACTCAATCCTAAGAAGACGACCCACGTCACTTAAGTTGAACATACATTAGAGGTGTGTCGATTGCCTTTAACTTATAATTGCCATTTGTATCAACAGAAACTGACTAAAATACCCCGGCAGCAAAAACGAAAATACAGATGATAGAAAAATATTTATACATTGCACTATTGTTCTTTTTTTCGATGGAGTTATTATCCAGCGTATTACCCGGTTTTCAATTACGAGCACAGGTTGATATCCAATGATAGCCCACGAGTGCCGAAGTTATTAATGGGATACCAACTTGCACCCTTGCGAACCATATGTAGCATCAATGGAAAATATATTATAAATGAACCACACACACACAAAAGCACTCTCTCTCTCTCTCTCTCTCATCTCTCTCTCTCCTCTCTCTCTCACTCTCTCTCTCAATCTCTCTCATTCTATATATATATGATCTCCTCTTCTCTCTCTCTCTCTATATATCTAGTATATATATCATTACACACACTCTCTCTCTCACCTCTTGGGGTACACACACACAACACACACACTCTCTCTCACACACTCATACAC
>BROG01001688.1:0-5000 GCA_030159075.1 Atrina japonica | reverse complement strand
TTTTTTCCATGAAATTTAACAAGGGTGAGTGGGGTATTGGGCCTAAAAAGTCCCTGTTCTAAATGAACTCTTTTGCTATACAATAAGGGCTCAGTAAACTGTGTGAGAAGTGAGTGAAATGCTAAATTCCCTGTTCGATAGTTCCTATCTTTACGGGTTATGACGAGGATTAATTTGTCAATTATTTCAATTTAACTTACTATGGACTCTCACTGTGACCGGTCGACAATAAGCGTATGCCCATATTGTGTGTGTGTGTGTGTGTGTGTGTGTGTGTGTGTGTGTGTGTGTGTGTGTGTGTGTGTGTGTGTGTGTGTGTGTGTGTGTGTGTGTGTGTGTGTGTGTGTGTGTGTGTGCGTGCGTGCCTGCGTGCGTGCCTGCGTGCCTGCGTGCGTGCTCGCGCGCGCGCGTGTGTGTATAACGTGATCGGATAATGGAGACAGCGTTTTCCAGCATGATTGCTGCTCTTATCAATTGTTCATAGCGCATGCGCATACACTTACACATTTTAATGTTTCGGTATCAGATCTTATTAGGAAACAACACTTACGAGGCGTTATCAATTATGTTATTATTTATTTATTATTATCAAAATTACAAAATAGATACCGAAAGCACATCATTTTTAGTTATATACATTAATAAAATACGTTAAGTTATTCCATTGAAAAAAAAAACAAATGTTAATGACGATTGATTTGTAAATATGATCAGTATTTAGAATAACAGTATTCTATATTTTTTCAATTTTGTTCCTTCAGGGTATTGTCCGATCTATAATCGTTATGCTCGACAGATTGATTGCAGACCTTGTAACAGCAGTGTTGGGGATTGTCCGATGACATTGATAAGATCATATCAAGGAGTTATATGTAAGTTATATCAGAATGGAATGTCAATCACACAGTGATTGTTATACTTAATTACTGTACCGCTATTGCTGTTTGTTAATTACAATTAGCAGGAATAGTATGGTTGTAATTAATGAAAATTCCTAAACATAACGCAGATTTCAAAAATATTTTCAGATATGTTATGACAGCCAATTTTCATATTAGTTATACAGTATTTTCTGTTTCTATACTCGAAATTAAAGTTCACCGATGAAATGAAAAGTCAAATTTACTTAGAAGAGATGTATTTGTAATTGAAGTATTATATGTTTAGTAATTCCATATTTTTTACTGTGGTGTATATGATATGACTGTTACCACCTAACATACTTGTCTTGGCAAAAGCTGAAGGTAAATATAATATGATATTCACATCTGCAAAACTCATTTACAGATGAACGTGAAAAAAATACTACTAGGCTGATAGTCTCCAAATGTCATCAGTTCTCAAACTGCACTTACCTTTCATGATTTTGAGGAGGAAACACATAAACTAATTCTGCAACTTGCCTGATCTGTTATTGATGGTATACTGTTGATGCAAAGTATTGGTCAATATTGCTCAGTATTGAGAAATATAAACAAATGTTTGAATATATACTGAAATTTTGAAAGACATACATAGTGTTTTTTTTCAGTGTGTATATGAGTATCTTGAATGCAACATGTATTATGTAAATCGCGTAAAATAACAAGAAACTATTGCATCCAGATACTGTTATGATATATCCCAAATCATCGTATAGAGTATAAATCCTTTTCACTCCCCAACGTATCATGTTTTCAGCTTGTAGGACTTGTAGGATTAAGGGGTGGGTATTTCACCCACGTTTGATAATATCTAAACATTTGCTTTTGGCAGTGGATGGGGATTATAATAAAATAAACAGGCAGAGGTTGATATGATATCGCCCATTAATGTGCATACATTACTCAAACCTTCTTGTCATGACAGACAGAATGTGTATGGTTTCTGGATGGATACATTGACCATTATAATTTTTTTTTCAGATTGCAGGAGTTCTGATAACCCTGAGGATCTTCTATATTTCATTAATTCCATCCACAATTTACGATATATTAGAATTGCAAATGGTAGGGGTGGGGATGAGCTCTAGGAACAAACATACTTGACATGACAAACATGATTATAAATGATTTATGGGTCGGGTACTTGTCCACTTAAAAAAAATCTTAACAATATATATTAGGATGGATATCACCCTTGAATGTTTCTTCATTTTTTAAATTTGTTTAATCATATATAATATTTTACATTCTTTAGATTCCACACACTTTTTAAATGCTTGTGTAATTTGAAAAATAATGTTCAAGTTGCTGATGGACGATCAAAGCGCTGAATACACCACTAGATATTTATGTAAAAACAAATTCAGATATCAAAGTATAGATCAAGTATATACGTCAGGTCCACTGAAACACGTGAGGAGTGTATCCTTGTCACAATTGGTACAGACATCTCAACAACCGCCAACGAAAAGGCAACTCAGCATTTCACTTAATGAAGCAGAGTAGTAGCAAACAAGCTTATTATACCGACCGTAAAATTCGCGGAATGTTCACATTAAACGCGGTTTTCAATATCCCCGTGTTAATGATTTGTAAGTGAGTTGTTTACCTATGTATATGAAATATTCTTATGCTGTACACGCCCTGACATATCGGAACATTTGTGAAATATAAACTCCATATGCGGGTGACTGAGGGGATATTACTACTTAAATATGGGAAAATGTGTACGATGGGAAAGCCAAAATCGTCCGCGTTTGTCGGATAGCTTAGTTGCTTAATTTCCCGTGTGTGTTTACATTAAGTAAAATGTCTAAGTATGAAAGCGTGTGTGTGCTTGATTCTGTTGTACCTTTAATTTCCTAGTTTCACTGGGATAATATCGCATTGACATATGTATGAAAATTGTCATTATTAAATGAAAACGTCGTCGAAATGTTAAATTAAAGAACACCGCTAACTTTTTTTTGATTCAGCAGTTTATAAATGAAGTCTGTTTCGCACAAATAAAGAAACAGGTCGGCCAATAAAGGAGCAAAATTGGTTCCCATAGGAATGCCGACAGTTTGTAGAAAGACCACGACTCCGATCATTACATATATATTGTCTATTAGAAATTCTTGCATACTTTTTTATATCAACTTCAGTGTATTTATGTATAGTGGTGTTCGACGAAATAAGTATCTTGATAGCCAAGCACTAGATATTCAAATATTTGGGTACCACGTTTAGTGAAAAAACAGTTGTCTATGGTTCTGAAAAAAGTCTTTTAATTTTTTATGTGGAATAGTTGTGTAAAGAGTAGAGAAGGCATAAGTTCTGATACTGTGAATTTGAGAAAAATGGTGTGCCTTCAAATTTTCTAAAAGCTGTTTAGAATTTTTAAGTATGTACATATGATTTATACCGCTGTCAATATCTTGGTAAGGTTTGGTAGAACATTTGCTGGATTCTGCTCTGTATCTTTGCTTACATAAAGTAGAAGTAATTCTGACCAGTAGTTTCTGAGAACTAATACAGGCAAAGTACTGGCAAAGGAAGAAGAAACATTTAGCAAACAGACAAATATCAAGACGTTCATTGGGAGAAATAATAATGCATTTCCTATTTAGTCAGATGCAGAAGTTTTAACACACGACTTTGTAGTCAATATAATAAAACTTTAGCTTGGGCATTAAGTAATTGTTTTAAATTCATTATACACTTTTTTATTTTCAACAGACACTGGCTGTTTCCAAATGCCATTTGTGTAAGTATTCCATTTAGATCAGAAATCCAACTATATAATAATACTTTATTTTGTATCGTTATTATGAATAATTATTTCGTTTTCCATATACTTAACATTGGGTGAAAAGGTGCAATATTTAACTATACACGACCTTTGAGATTTTTTATTCTATATTCAGACGTGATCTGATGATGGCACATGGAAATAATTGACATTATTGTAATTTTTCGCAAACTAAATGTATTTTAATTCTGCCCATTTTGTCATTGATAAGGATGTATAATACAAGTGCTATTGAATGTACATGTTGAAATATCGGCACCTTCGTTGTTGGTGCGTAAAAGGACCGCACATGCCTGGTCTTTCGCCGCACGACGAACCTGGGCGTAAATATGTCAGTCTGTGATTTCAATAACCAATACATATCATAATTTGACATTTTAATGTAGAGGAATGGTAATAGATCAAATATGCAAAATATGAAGAGATGCATTTTATATTGTTTTTCTTGTTTTATTTTACAACCATTTCATGGACAGGGAACCATTCTTGAATGCACAGAAGTTACCTCATGTTCCGGAACTTGATAACAAAAACATGACAAAACCACAGATGAATAAAGATGAACGTCGATGTGTTCAAGAATCAGTAAAGATAAACCATGTGTTTTACATGTAAGAAATTGTTTCTCGTTATGTGATGGTATGCAAATCGCCAATTTAAAAGATACCTTTATGTTTATTTATCTACTTTTAAAGAAACCTTAAAACACAAAATGTCAAACATTGTCGTTAGCTTTGATTTGATTTGCGTTTAAGCCACCTCAACAATTTTTCAGTTATATGGTGGCGGCCATTTTTTAATGGTTGGGGAGGGAACCGGATCAAAATGTACTCTTGAAGAGACAAGCAGCCTTGTAAACTGGCAAACCTCATCACAAACATCAGTTAATCTTCCAGTGGAGCTCAAACCTGCGCTGACCAGAAGTGAGCGACCTTATGAATCAAAGCGCCGTGCTCTAATCATTCGGTAATGGAGGCCCCTTACTTTTGATATCAGCTTTGCATAACATTATAAATGTGTCGTTTTTTAGTTTGATTGTTGTTTTACATCTCGTCAAGGGTTTTTTTTTATTTATTTTGATATGTCAACGGATTTAGGTTATGTGCTAAATATTTTCCCTTTTCTTTGGACTGACGCAGATGCAGTGAGAGTTCTTTTGCGTGCCACGCTTTCGGTGACTTTCACTTGGCATCACGGGTGCTTGGCGAAGGAACAGTCACTACAGTTCTTAAAGTTTTTGGTATGACCCGGCGAACGCCCTACAGTAACATAAATATCAGGTT